>JAAAKG020141809.1:0-11765 GCA_010014905.2 Druon quercuslanigerum | reverse complement strand
AATTATTAGACTTTAAACCTGTCCTATATAAGAGATATGTTGATGATATCATAGCAATTTTTCCTTCTGATAAAATTAATCTTTTTGTAAATGTGTTCAATAGTATAGAGGAATACATTACATTCACTTACGAAGTTGAAATAAATAATGTTATGAACTACCTTGATTTACAAATAATTAAAGTTCCAAATGGTGATTTTCTAACAAATTGGTTTAAAAAAACCCGTCTTGGTCTGGGCGATATATTAATTTAAATTCACACAATTTATTTTGTCATAAAGTTAATTTAATGAAAGGTATCGTAGATAGGTGTGTCAAATTAAGTGACATTCAATTTAGAAGAGAAAACTTAAATCAATTAAAAACAACATTATTATATAACAACTATCCTCTTCCTTTGATGAATGAAATTAGTACAGAACGCGTTCATGAAATTGATAACAGCACTAACAATAAAAATAAATGGAGTAATGCTTACAATAAATTTGATTTAAAAGTTACTTTACCGTATGTGCAAGGTCTTTTAGAACATTTGCGACGTTCATTAAAAAAATTTCATATAAACGTTTATTTCAAGAACACCAATTATTTAGGTAACCATTTAATAAAAATAAAGAACCGTGATAGCATTGAAAATTCATCTGGTGTTATTTACATGATAAAATCCAAATGTTGTACCAAAGTTTACATAGGTGAAACTGGTAGAAGATTAAAGACTAGAATTGCTGAACACAGAGAAGATTGTGAAATCGGGAATTTAAATACTGGTTTATCACAGCACTCTTGGAATTTTAATCATTATTTCGATTTTGATTTTAATAATATTAAAATATTAGCTTCCGAAAAAACCCTTATCAAAGACGTATTATTTAATCTATATTTATAAACAAATATCGCAACATTTCTATCAATTTACAAACTGAAATTTTAAATATCAATCCAATTTATCAAAGTATAATAAATTAATGCCATCTTTGTTAGTTTAAAATACATTCTTTTAAACTAACAACTTTTCTTTAAATTTCAACAAAAATTTTCTATTCAAATCAGATTCGCGCTTTCTCATCTGTTGGTTCATGAAAGTATGACCATTCAGTTTGTTTACTTCATATACTGCATTTGGCCCTTTTAGCGATTTACCAGCTTAATTGTCTCCTAGTCATATTTTCGTCGTTGTCCAAAACACTGTAAAGGTTGTTATATTAACAATTAAAAATGTAATTCAGTAAGAAATATAAAAGCTTTTTCAATTTTTATGTGGTTTTTTCTAACTTCTATTTATACTAATATGTGCTTGGAGTCATACTTTTAAACTTTTAAAACTAAAACAACGTACTTTAACTTGACAATTTTGACATGTATTGATTTCAAAAATGGATTGCTTGGTTTTCTCTAAAAACTAATCTAATGAATGTATTTCGTTTTTATTTTTTTATTTATACATATTTAAATCAGCAACTTTAAAAAATTACTATTGTATTATACATTTTATTAATTTATTCAGATAATTTTGAATAAGGCACGCAGTGATGCCGAAACGTCAAAATAAATGTAGTTATAAGGAAAATCTCTCTTTTGTTTTAATTTGATGTGACCGTAAGACAGAAATAAAAAATTCTACAACATTTTTATACATTGTCGACCGAAGATTAGAGTGATTTTGGTTTCTAAAATCTTTATATGATATCATTTGAATTCAATGATAAAAGAAAGATTACTTTATGTATTCCTTTACTCTGAAATTGAACATGTTCAACATAAAACTAGCAAATCTAATTTACAAAATTTAAATTATAAGTTATTACAAAAATTTGAAAAAACAAAATCACAATTTCAAAAAAAAATGTTTAAGTTAGGAAATAAATAACATAGTTAGAAACATCAAAGATTTAGAACATTTATTAAATCATTTAAAATACAAATTATTCAACCTTGTAAAAGTTTCAGTTTCAACCTTTTTTAATCACAAGGATTTAATTTAAACAAATTAAAGTACGCAAAGAGAAATAAATGTTTACAAAAGTTTGAGTTGTTAAAAAAGGAAATTTAGCGTAAGAGAAAGTTTTTACTAAATTTAGATTACAAAAATGGTTCAAAAATTTATCTAATGTAGAAATTTCAAATAAAATTTAAGAAACTAAGCTTTAGGCAATAAGCATTGCATTCCTTTTAGGTTAAAAAATTTCAATAAATAAAAGATTTGCCAATAGTGAAAATTGCATTACAAATATAGAAAGTAATGAACTACAATTTAAAAAAAACAACTACAACTCTATTACTTTGTAAACATAATTTTCTAAAGAAATATGATAACAAAATTAAAATTTTAGAGCCCATTCAAAAATTTCAAAACAAAAACATCGACTTAATTTTCCACAAAGCCGATAAGGTTAATATTACAGTAGCTGCTAACCGCAATGATTATACAAACACAGTTAAAAATTTATTAAAAAATAACATTCTCTAGAAAAAGATAAAAACTAGCATGGTTCTAACTCTTGAACAAAAATGTAATGACATTGCTCTCAGATGGATGGTTCTCCTACCTATAATCTAGCTAAAAATATTTCAATTTTTTTAAAACTAGTATCAGAAAAACTCAAGCCTTTGTGAAAAATAGTTGGGATTTAAAAGAAAAACACTAAAACATCAAAGTGTCTCATTCACACTTAATGGTTTCGTTGGATATAGTGTCAATGCTCGATATTATTCCTTTAGAGCTTGCATTAGATTGCATTGAGGAAAAATTAAATAGATACAAAAACTTAACAAAAATTACTAAAAACAAATCTCTAATCGCTACTTAAACTGTCTTAAATAACACAATATTTTTCTTGGAATTAATTTTATAGACAAATTTCAGGATGTCCAATGGGTTTTCCATTATCTCGAGTTGTAGCAAACTTAGTTATGGAAGCTTTGGAAAAAAGAGCCTTTAATAGTTTGAGTTTCAGTACTATCCTTTATGAGAGATATGTAGATGATATCATGACTATAAGTCCACCAGACAAATTAGATCAATTTTGAAATACCTTTAACAGCTTAGGAGACTGGATAAAATTTACCATAGAAAAAGAAAAAATAATACAATAACATATCTTGATTTATCAATTATTAAATCTCCAGATGGAAACTTGATCACAAATTGGTACAAAAGCTTGCATGGTTAGGACGTTACTTAAATTATTATACAAACACAGTTGAAGATTTATTAAAAAATGACATTCTATATAAAATGACAAAAACTAGCATGGCTCCAACATGCTAGTTGCTCTAGCATGGTTGGTTCTCCTACCTATAATCTAACTAAATATATTTAAAAATGTTTAAAAACTGTATCAGGAAAAACTTAAGCGTCTATGAAAAATAGTTGGGATTTAAAAGAAAAATTCAAAAATATTAAAATGCCTTATTCACACTTAATGGTTTCGTTGGATATAGTGTCAATGTTGGATAGTATTCCATTGGATCTTGCATTAGATTGCATTGATGGAAAATTAAATGAATACAAAAACTTGACAAAAATCACTAAAAACGAATTTCTAATCGCTACTTAAACTGTCTTAAATAACACAATATTTTCGTTTAACAATAAATCTTATAGGCAAATTTCAAGATGTCCAATGGGTTTTCCATTATTTCCAGTTGTAGCAAACTTAGTTATGGAAGATTTGGCAAGAAGAACCTTTAATAGTTTGAGTTTCACTCCTATCCTTTACAAAAGTTATGTGAATGATATCATAGTTATAAGACCATCAGACAAATTAGATGAATTTTTAAATATCTTCATCAGCTTAGGAGACACGATAAAATTTACTATAGAAAAAGAAAAAAATAATACAATAACATATCTTGATATGTCAGTTATAAAATCTCCAGATGGAAATTTAATCACGAATTGGTACAAGAAACTTTCATGGGACGTTACTTAAATTATAATTCAAATTATTTAATTGCTTAAAAAATATGTTCAATCAAAGGATTAGTAGATATGTGTGTCAAATTAAGTGACATCAAATTTCGGAAAGAAAATTTAAGTCAATTGAAGAAAACTTTAGTACAAAATAATTATCCAGTGCAACTGATCAATAATGTATTTAAATAAAGAGTGTTCGAAATATGTAATAATTCTTCAAAACATAAAAAATGGAATGCAACTTATAAAAAACATACATAAAAGTTTCTTTACCATACATTAAAAATCTTGTAGAGCGTCTTAGATGTTCCCTAAAAGAATATAATTTAAATGCGTATTTTACTAATAACCACACACTTAATAAATTCCCTCTTTTAAAATAAAGATAAATATAATTAGGAGAATCTACCTGGAGTTGTATATTTGACAAAATTCGAATGTATGAATCAACATAAAAGAGATTCTGAACTTGGAAATCAAAATTCAGGTTTATCACAACATGCATGGCAATGAAATCATCATTTTGATTTTGAATTTAAAAACAGAAATGTTAAATATTAACAAAATTTACCAAAGCATCTTATGAAGAATAGTTTCTTAAAATTTAAATAAATATAAATTTATAAATATAAATTGAGAATTATCAATATTTAATATGATGGTTTTAATTTCTGATGCCAGTTTAATATCAGCTTTACGTTTCACTCATTGAAACCTGGCTTCATCTCTAACGTACTGTGTAGTCAATAGAGTTCTTAAATGCTCAAGAATTTAAGTCGAGCAAATTCTTTCGAGAATATGCTCAAAATTTAAGCTCAAACTGAGCATTTATAGAGCACTTTAAAGAATTTGAAGCATTTATTATTTTTAAAAATATATATCATAATCACTGCATGTATTCTACAAAAACATTCTAGAGTGAAATAAAAATATCCTTTTTAAAATTACAGAGTTGCTACAGATCAGGTAATTCCAGAAAAAGTCAGGGAATGTCTAGGGAAAATCTGATAGAGTAAGGAAAATGTTCCACAAACTAAAGTTGAAGTTAATTTTATCATTATGGTTAAAAATCGCAACTACTTGGTTAAAAATTAATATCTTTTGGTCGAAGATTCAAACCATTTTGTTAAAAAAATAAATTTTTTTGACAGAATTCACCTTTTTTTTGTATAAAATCAAAAATCTTTTTTGATTGAAAATTCGAATACTCAAAGGGAAGTGGAACTACTTTGTCAAAAATTTAATTATTGACTGAAGATTCATCATTTTAATTGACAAACCCTTTCTCCTTGGTAAAAATTTAATTATTTTGTTTTAACATGAAATTTAACTCGTACATGTTTCATTTTTGGTTGAAAATTAATCTTTTTTTATTCAAAATCCAACTAATTGGTTAAAAGTTTGCCTTCTGAGTTTAGAATTCAACTATTTCGTGGAAAACTCATGTATTTTTTTGAAAAACCGTTTTTTTTTGTGAAAAATTTATTTTCTTGTTTAAAAATTTTTTGTTGTTGGAAATTTAAGTAATCCAATTGAACATTCATAAGTTTTTTGTAAATTAATTTTTTTAATTCAAAATTCAGCTGATAAGGTTAAAAATTTATATTTTTGTTTCAAATTTAGCTGGTTGAGTTAAAAAATAATTCAAAATAGTTGAAAATTCATCACTTTTATTAAAAATATAATTACTTCATTAAAAAACGTTTGTTTTGTTTTTGTTGAAATTTTTTCTAACTGAACATTTACCTATTCCATTGATGGTTGAAATGAATCTTTTTTAGTTTTTAAATTCGTCTATTTAGTTAAAAATTTACCTTTTTTAGTTCACTTCAATTTTTAGTTTAATTTATTAAAAAGTCATATATTTTGTTATAAAATTCATCTTATTGGTTGAAAATTGAACTTTTTGTTTTGTTTCTTAAAAATTTGTTTCTGTTTTGGTTGAAATTTATTTTACTAATTGAAAGTTTCAGCATTTTATTTTTGGTAGAAAATTTAAATTTTAGTTGAAATTTCTTGTATTTGATTCAAAATTAAATTTCTTAGTCAAAGATTCAAACCATTTTGTTAAAAAAATAAATTTTTTTGACAGAATTAACCTTTTTTTTGTATAAAATCAAAAATCTTTTTTGATTGAAAGTTCGAATACTCATAGGGAAGTGGAACTACTTTGTCAAAAATTCAATTATTTGATTGAAGATTCATCATTTTAATTGACAAACCCTTTCTCCTTGGTAAAAATTTAATTATTTTGTTTTAACATGAAATTTAACTCGTACATGTTTCATTTTTGGTTGAAAATTAATCTTTTTTTATTCAAAATCCAACTAATTGGTTAAAAGTTTGCCTTCTGAGTTTAGAATTCAACTATTTCGTGGAAAACTCATGTATTTTTTTGAAAAACCGTTTTTTTTTGTGAAAAATTTATTTTCTTGTTTAAAAATTTTTTGTTATTGAAAATTTAAGTAATCCAATTTAACATTCATAAGTTTTTTGTAAATTAATTTTTTTAATTCAAAATTCAACTGATAAGGTTAAAAATTCATACTTTTGTTTAAAATTTAGCTGGTTGAGTTAAAAAATAATTCCAAATAGTTGAAAAATCATCACTTTTATTAAAAATATAATTACTTCATTAAAAAACGTTCGTTTTGTTTTTGTTGAAATTTTTTCTAACTGAACATTTACCTATTCCATTGATGGTTAAAATGAATCTTTTTTAGTTTTTAAATTCGTCTATTTAATTAAAAATTTATCTTTTTTAGTTCACTTCAATTTTTAGTTCAATTTGTTAAAAATTCAAATATTTTGTTATAAAGTTCATCTTATTGGTTGAAAATTGATCTTTTTGTTTTGTTTGTTAAAAACTCGTTTCTGTTTTGGTTGAAATTTATTTTACTAATAGAAAGTTTCAGTATTTTATTTTTGGTAAAAAATTTAAATTTTAGTTGAAATTTCATGTATTTGATTCAAAATTAAATTTCTTAGTCGAAGATTTATCATTTTAGTTTAAAACTTATTTTAACTATTCCATTTTGTGTGGAAAATTTTTTTTTTTTTAATGAAATGTAAAGTTTTTCGATAAAAATGTTCTCTTTTTTAGAAAATTGAACTACTCTTTTTTTAAATGATTCTGGTTGAAGATTCTGCATTATGATAAAAAACTAATTTCTTTGGCAGAAAATTCTTTTGTTTTTAGTTGAAAAATAATTTGCTTGACTGAATATGTAACTATTCCATTTTTGATTGAAAATTTATATTTTTAGTTGAAAATCAAATAATTTTTTTGAAAATTTATTATTTTGCTTATCAGTTGGAAATTTATATATTTAATAAAAGTGTATCTTTTTTCTTCGTAAATTCATCTTTTATATCTAAAATTAAATTATTTTGTGGAGAATCCACGTTTGATATTGTTGAAAAGTGATGGTTTTGACTGACAATTTATTACTTCTATTTTTATTTTAAAAAATATTTTTTGCAGATAAAGAAAAACTAAATTGTTTTAAATTCGTTTTTTTTTGTTGAAAATTTTTTGTTTTTGATAATTTACTTATTTCATTCATTGTTAAAAAATAAATCTTGTTTAGTTTTAAATTCGTCTATTTAGTTAAAAAGCTATCTTTTTTAGTTAATGATTCAACTGTTTTGTTGAAAATTCATCTAATTTGTTGAAAATTGATCTTTTTGTTTTGTTTATTGAAAATTTGGTTTTTTTTTGGTTGAAATTTATTTAACTACCTGAAAATTTAAGTATTTTATTTTTGGTGGAAAATTTAACTTTTTAGTAGAAAATTCATTTTAACTGTTTAATTTTTTGTGCCAAATTGATCGTTTTTTATGAAAATGTAATGTTTTTAGGTAAAAAAATTTCTGTTTTTTTAGAAAATTCAACAATTCTTTTTTTAAATGTTTCTGTATAAAGACTCATCACTATGAATGAAAACTAATTTCTTTGGCAGAAAATTCTTTTATTTTTAGTTGACAAATAATTTTCTTAACTGAACATGTAACTATTCCATTTTTGCTTGGAAATTTATATTTTTAGTGGAAAATTAAATAATTTTGTTTAAAACTCGTTTTTTTCTTAATCATTTGGAAATTTATATATTAAATAAAACTGTATCTTTTTTGTTATTAAATTCATCTTTTGAGTCTAAAATTGAATTATTTTGTGGAGAATCAACTTTTAATATTGTTAAAAATTGACTGTTTTAACTGAAAATTTAATACTTCTTTTTTTGTTTAAAAAAAAATTTACTGATAAAAAATAATTAATTTGTTTTAAACTCGTGTTTTTTTCTGTTTGAACATTCATTTTTCTAACATTTTAAGTATTCTAATTTTGGTCCAAAATTGATCTTTTTTATATGAAAACACTATGTCAGTTTGTAAAAATGTAGTTATTACAAATTTGAGATCTCAGTACGAAATTTTATGTTTTAATTAATTTTCTTTTTAATAGAAATTTTATAAATGTGTACTTGTAAATACAAATATTTGCTTACACAATTTATTATAAAAACAATCAAACTAAAATTTTTTTAGTCCGAAACTGAATAAGTGGGTATAAGTAATAAATAAATTATTATTGTTATACCGTTTTTTTAATGTACAAAAAAACATTTTTATAGAAATTTAAAATTTTGACTTAAATGATGTTTAACTAAGAAAATAAATTTATTATGTGCTTTGAGATTAAGTTATTGAATATATGATATGATTTGTATGATAAACGTTTATTTATATTTATATCCTTCCCTATTCCAATTTCATAATTTTAAAAATGTCTTAGATGTTTTTAAATAATTATTTGAATTCCATCTTCAAATTTATATGCCAAGATGTTTTAAGTTTTTATAGAATTATTTAATTTTTATCATTATTTCGATTATTATTATAACTTCAATTTTCAACAAAATATAGGGTAAAAATTATTTTGGTGTTTTTATATTATGGACTGATTTTTTTTTTCAACTAAACACTAATTGTTTTCAATCACGTCAAAAAATTTATTATTTGCATCAGGGTTATATAATTAAATATTGACTATTTCTTTTGGCTATTTCTATAATAACATTTGTTTTTTGTTTAAAATATCTTCATTACTATTATTTTTTCAAATGTTTGCGATGTTGGAAAATGCGTATCTGAATTCAATTTTTAAAATTATATGTACATACATTTTAATAAAAATAATTATTAAATGATTTTTATGTTCTTTACCCATTAATTATTTATTTATATATTCTGATTTAATGTTAATTTTATAGAATTAGTTAAAAGCTTTTATTTAATTAAAGTTAAACAAAGGCAAGTTCGAATTTATGAATTATTAAAAGTGAAAATTATTTTAATACTTCAATGACCATAAGTTTTTAAAGCTTTGAATTCTTTGAATTTTTAATCAAAATAATTGTTTTTTTTTGTTTTGGAATGATTAAATATTAATTGAGTAATTCTGTTAAAACTCTTATTTTTTGGAATTATTTCAAGTAAAATAAAGAGTTTTAAAAGTTAAAATTAAAAGTAAAAAAATTAATAAAATTAAAAATAATTTGATTGTTTAATTTATTGTTTGATTGTTATTAGTTAATTAATTTTGAAAACAATATTTAAATTCATAAAGAATTATTTTCATATGTTTTAAATTAAGTAACATGAAATGATTATTTACTTTCAGATTATTTAGTTCAATATTAGGTATTGCTTTTACCATGAAAGTTTATTTTCTCTTTCGAATACACCTATTCAATTTTATGATTTTTTTATGATTGTGAAGTGAAATGAATATCTAAATTTAATTTCAAAAATTAAAAGTAAACAATTTAAATATTTTTTTAAATTAGTTTTAAAGTTTATTAATACATTAAAAGTATAGAAATGATAGTTCTAATTTAAAGAAAATATAATTTTAAAATTATTAGAATGATTCATAGAAAATTATTGTTAAATGCCTTTTATGTTCTTAACTAATTAACTGTTAATTTATTCTATTAAAACTTAAAATTTGTTAAATTAGTTTAAAGTGTTATTGAGAAATCAAATTTAAAGAAATGAAATCTCAAATTTTAAAAAAGATATTAAGCAAAGATTATTTGAATGCTTCACTGCAAGATATAGTCAAATGCTTCTCATACTGTAAAATAATGAATTAATTATTAGTTAGCTAAATAATTTTGTCAAATTATTAAATTTCATAAAGATTGAAATAATATCTGCATAAAAATTTTAGATTTATATGTTAATGTGTTTGTTTTATTGTAAAAGGTTACCAATATATCAAATTTTCAGAAATGAAAGTGAAAATTAAAAATAAAAATTAGCATAAAAATTATTTCAATGTCTAAATGAAAACTGAAGTTTAATGCTATTTTATTTTTATTATTTATGAATACATTAATTAATTATTACTTGATTTTTCACAATATTAAATTGCATAAATATTGAATTGTAATTTCTTATATTTAACCAAAATAATTTTTTTATTTACTTCATGTTTATGTAATTTAATATTGCTCATAATGTCTTATGTTTAAAATACCTTCATTCCAATAACGTTATTTTTGTAAAGTTTTGCGATGTTAAATGAGCATCTGAATTCTGATTTAGAAATTATTTGCGAATTTTTTTATATTTTTCCTGGAAATGTTTCAAATGTTATAAATAACTCAAATTTTCTGGAAAATGTAGCTTAAAAATTATTTAAATGATTCACTGAAAATAATTTTTTAATGCTTTTTATGTTATAAACTGATTAATTATTTATTAGCTGATTAGGAGAATTTTTTGTCGGTATTTTTAAATTTATTTCACAATAAATATAGAACAGAAATAGGTTATTCACTTTAAGGTTATGTAATTGAATTTTAAATAAAATTTGTATTATGAAAGTTTATTTATATTTAAAATACCTTTATTTCTGTTATATAATTTTTTTTATTGATAAAAATAATTGTTTAATGCTTTTAATTTTATTAAGTCAATAATTAATTATCAGCTAAATAATTTTATTTACAATATTAAATTACATACAGATTTAACTTTAATTTTGTTCAAATGAGTCACATAAATTTATATAATAAAATTTTTTTTTTTGTGAAATACATTTATTTTAATTATGTAATTTTTGTAAGTTTGTGTGATGTTTTGGAATGAGTATCTGAGTTTAATTTTCACGAATATATTGTAACTTTTCTTAAACTAGTTGAAAATGTTATTAAAAATTCTAATATTTATAAAAATGTAAAGTAGAAATAATTTTAATGCATGAAGGATAATAATTGTTCGTTTATTTTTATGTTGTAAACTGAGTAATTAATTACCAACTGATTAATTTTTTCTCAGTATCAAACTTCACTGCAATCTAAAATAATAATAAAAAATTAGAGTGTTCGACTGGTAAAAAATTTTAACAAATGAATAGTTATTCAAAAATTAAGTAAATGGTAAAAATGAATACAAAAGTAAGCCAAATGACCAAACTATGCATTTTTTAAAAGAAATTTGTTTATAAAATAAAGTAATCATATTTCCTGATCAATATTTATCACTAATTATTACCACTAATATAATGTAAATGTACTAAGAAAGAATTAATTATTTATATTTAAAAAAATAAAGTAAATAAATAACTAATTTAAAATTAAGTAATTAAAATGTTTTATGTACCTAAAATTACCATCATAAATGTTTTCTTAAAATTCATTAAAATCAATTAAAATTAAATGAATAAATAAAAAAAAGTTTAATTATATTTAAAAGACCCCTGTTCCTGTTACAAAATTTTTTTAATTGATAAAAATAATTGTGTAATGCTTCTAATTTGATTAAGTCATTAATTAATTAT
>JAAAKG020141806.1:0-11766 GCA_010014905.2 Druon quercuslanigerum | reverse complement strand
AAATAACACGTTCACTCCGCAACACTGCTCCGACCCAGGTTGCTGATCAATCTCTCTAGCAATCACCCCAAGTGAAATGATATTATTTTTACTGCATTTTCGAAAAATAGTGAATATCATAATCTCGAAAACGTATTTTAGAAATTAATATTGTCAATATGACGTTGACAGAAACCTGAGACGCATAGCAAACTATGAAATCATTATTCTTGATTTTTCATATATTTTCGTTTGAGAATGCTCCTCAATTGTTTTCGCCATTTTCTGATCGAGCCGAAAGGTTACGTTTCTAATTTTAAATAGAAGTTAACTCTTTCTATTTTCAGTTAATTCATTTACTATGGAATTTAAAACATTAGGAATTCTTTCTCATGAAATTTATGGTCTGTGGTAATAAGATTTAAATCAATGACTAATATTTATAAAATATTACATCTGAATACACTCAATTTAATTATACTGAGTTACTGAGATATCAAATTAGAAAATGTTATTTATATGTTATTTATAAAAAGGAGATTATTAGTTTCTTTAAAAAATCTGTTTTATAAAAAATCAATTTAATCTTGAACGAGATAAAATGTTTAATCTATCTTTTAAGAAAAAGTCTGAAGCAACAAATCACTCGGGAAAAAGGGCCCAGATATTTTTCATACTGCTCTGAGTTTTCAAGCGACGACGGTTTGCCGAGATTTTTGCGCCAAATATTCCATAATGTAAGTTAGCCGTGGGGTTTAGTTGTTAGGAAATGCGTTAGTGCTTTGGGTAAATTAGGTTCGAATCTCACCGCAGCCGTTTCGATTTTTCATAGCGATTAAGCGTGCGATTATTTATGTAGTGAATAAATTAAGTATATAATAATAAAAATAATAATTGTACGCGAGTGTCCGTATTTACTTGTATTTAATTTGTGCATTAAGTTCCTCCTTCTCAAGGCTGAATCTTTTGGTAGAGTGAGTTATTTTTCATATTGTCGTTTTAGATTCTCATATGCTTTGTATGGCAATATCAAAAGATGCTTTCGGTCTTTCGAATTAAAAGTATTACTATCGTTTTAACTTCGCTTGTCAACTTTGATACAGTGAATTTTAAATTCTCACAAGTTTTATAAGAGTTAATGACACATCCTTTCCATTTGTTTAAACAAAAATATTAGTTTTGACGGCCAAAACCCACTATATTCATTTTTGATACGCAAACTTTGTTTTCCTCATTTTGAAACTATTTATACTAAATTCTCATTCATTTTTATTACTTATTCTAACAAAAAGTCTCTCAGTGTGGTAATTTTTCAAGTTAACAAAGTATTTAGTCAAACCATGTATTATAATTTCTAGGTATATAATGCTAGAGAGTAGTGGTTTTTGCTGAATAATTAATACTAGATAATCAAATATTTCTTTGAACTATTTATTAATGTTTATACCTATCTAATTTTACAGTAATGCTAGAAAGCTGTGTTTTTTTCTGAAATTTTCAACTTCTCTTTACTTTTTGCATTCTCATCTAGAGAAGGTATTAGATTTGTGTAAAATTTGACCCCCCCCCCCCCGGTTTTTGTCAAATGTCCACGTTTTGAGACTCCCTGAACCTAAAAAACAGGTTTTTACGAATGTGTATGTATGCATGTATGTATGTGTGTATGTATGTATGTATGTATGTCTGTCTGTCTGTGAGCACGTCGAAAAAATCAACAGATTGGATTGGCCTTTGACATACTCTTTTAGTGTCTCAAATTGAAGGTCAAGTTCGGTAGCCAGCCATTTTGGATAAAAGTTCAAAAAGTGAGCACATTTTGAAAATTTTTGAGACCACTTTTTTCAAGATTTGAAAATTCTATGTACAGTTATTAGTAGTACTCGAAAAGGCTAACAATTTATCACCATGACTTTTTTCGATGAAAAAAAAATTACCAGAGTTATAGCAGTTTCAAAATCCAAAAAAAGAAACGAAAATTAGCATTATTAGCCAAACAACCGAAGACACGAAAAAAAGTCAATACGAGAAAAATGGGTTTTTTTGCACACCCTACAAGATTGTTATAACGACTTTTTGATTTTTTTCGAAAAATCGAAAATTTACGTTTTTATTGCACAAAAAATAATGAAAAATAAAAAATTCCATTTTACGGACAAACTATGCAAGATACGACAAATTATGATTGGACAAAAATTGTGCACTCAAATAAAGAATAAAGATTAGTAAAAAATAAATAATAAATGATAAAGTCAGGTTAATGGATAAAAGTTGTACTTTATTTTGCAATATCTGAATAAGCAGTCTCGGGCCGAGGTAAATAATTTAATACAATGAATGTTTAAATTATTCTGCAAAGTTAATATAATATTTAATGTAATATGTAATTTAATACAATTTTGTTTTAAATATACATTAATTACATGTAACATTCACATTGACAATGTGTCGTGAAATCGCAAATCATTTCAATAATTATCTGCAAATTTATTATATGTATATGTTCCAAAAACGACTTAGATACTATTTTCCCCCCTTTTTCAGATAGTTGGAAAAAATCCTTCTGATTGTATAATTGATTAGCAAGGTACAGATATATACGCTGAAGTAAATGAATTTCCTTCTTCATTTTTGAAATCAAATAAAAATTTAGTCATTTGTGTATGAAAAACATATTACACAGAACGCAAAGCGCGCTCAAATTTTTGGTTTTCTATTATACGATGAACAGAAGCAAGCGTGGAGCGCGAGGTTCACATGATTTTTAAACTAAATATCGAGCGCGAAGTGTGAGTGTCTTGATGAGAATGTGTTTCTTAAGGTTCGTTAAGAACCTTAAGTAAATTATTTCTTCTCTTTACGTAAAACTGACGTAACTGAACCAAAAGCATATCATAACGATGAAGCTTACTAAGAGATTAGCTATTAGCCCGCGAAGTGCGTAATAGCGAGCACACGAAGTCCAAAAATCTAGAGGAACCGCTTTGTAAAGCGTGAGGCAGCGCGAGATCCAACAGGTGCGCGCCCTGTGCGCGCTCAAACTTGAGAGTGAAGCGAGCCACGCGCGATGAGCATGATGAGAATGGGCAGATTTTTTGTTATGGCTTTATAGCAATTAATCGTTTCATTGAGACCTTTTGTAATTTCTTTATATATATTTTTTTCTGTATATAATGGGAATGGGATGGGGGGAGGGTGATAGTAAATTTTAATTTTGTTCAGTTCCAGATTTTTACTTCAGGCTTTCCAATAAACTTTTTACTGCCCTACTCCTCTCACCTACGCAACTTGGTAGCGTTACTCTAAGAGAATATAGTTATCAAAAATAATATATTTTTCAAAAACTAACTTTTGTAACTGTTTTCTAACTTTGATTAATTATTACCTTGCATTAAGTGAAAAGTTGACAAAAAGTGTAAAATTTCATAAGAAAACGAGAACATAGTTATAAACAATAATGATATGGTAAGGATGAGGGAACGAGATCTCACAAGAAATTACATTTAAGAAAAAATATATATTTTTTAATGCTTGAATTATCGAAAAATACAAAAGAAGTTTTTTAGAATGCTTTAAAAGGAATAACCTCTTTGCGCTTTTTCCCGAATCATGCATATTGAAAAACTCATAGTTTTGATATTCAGAAATAAACGGCCGTTATTTTCTAAATTTTTAAAAATTTCTTTCTGAATTTGGAAATCATGAGAAACCTTTGGCAATAATAAAAAAGAAACAGTTATTTTCATATTTCTTTAAACACAGGATTAAAAAAAAAATTGTGCCTTTTTTTTGGTTTGTCAAAAAGTCTAGCCCCTGACCCGTACACTTTCTTTAAGTAAAAAATAAATACACCAAGTTGCACACTTCCTTAAGAATATAAGCCAAATTCAGGTGTACCGTTGCTACTTAAGTGAACAAATTAAGGACTACAAGTAAAAAAATTAAATATTACTTCAAAAAGTTATTATTTTTAGAAAAAGTAAGTTCAGACTTATTCCCACTAAATTTTTGCATGACATAACGAACATAATATATAAATGTTTCAAGGCTATTCGATTTCGTGCTACCAATTTGATTCCTAAGTAGAGGTAAATAACGGAATATTCCGAAGGCTGAAGTTCGGTTTCGCCAATGTCTGTGTATAATTATTATTCACAGAAAATTTCGATGATCGATCCAAGGTATTAATGGTACTAGATTTCAGCCTTTGTACCCAGTATTCTAGAATATTTCAGCTTCAACTGTTATCTCCAAAACCTGTAAATTTAAAGTGCACGCATTAAAATGGAAGAAACTTGGGACCATTAACAATTTTAGTTTGTTTGAGAATTTCAAGTTGACTTAGGAATAAAAATTTGACTCTTTTAGCAATTTGAATTTGAGCATCAACATCAATGAATAAGAAAATCATGAATTCTAATGGCCAAGAAAGTTTCAGTCACTTTGTCCACATTTAAACTCCTATGTTTCCGCTCATATATCGCGTGCTTTTTTGTCTATTGATTTTTTCACAAACCAGTTTACGAGTTATACGTCAGTTTTAGGTCTTATTAAAATTCCTTTTTCAGTTGAACTTGATTCAAATTAATAAAAAATCTTTCGTTTGAATTAGAATATCAAATTCTAGTCATTTGCAATTATATGCAGTTAAGGAGAAGTGCCTTAAAGTAATAAACTAATTACATCTACAGTTCATTTTTTATACACGGAAACGTATATTACATATATACACTTTATGAGAGTTTAAAAAAAAATGAACGCTCTTATTTTCACTGTTCATGATTAAAAAAATTTCAATATAATAAAATTCGTAAGATTTTTAATTTTAAAAATTGAACTATTTAAAGAAACGTATTCAAAAGTACGTCGTTTGCTATTATACACAATCAATATAAAAATTCAGAATTAAAGAATTTTAAACTTTTAATTATACTACTTTAAAATTAAATAATTCCATCAATTGTTCCAAATTAAATACCTTAAAAATATAAAATTTAAACTTTGTATAATTTGTTATTCTATATAATAAAATTAAGAAACATTTAGTTATAACTCTTGAAAATTGCAGAATTTGAAATGGTAAATCTTTAAAATTGAAGAGTTTTTAATTTAGAAAATTTATAATCAAAGATTATGCAAGTTTTAAGTTTTTTCCATTAAAAATTCTGTAATTTTCATGCTTTAAATTTTAAATGTCTTTAGTTTGAGGGATTTAGGATTGAAAATTGAATTCAGTTTTTAATTATAATTCTTCCAAATTGTAGAACTGCGAATTTTAAATACTTAGCAGTTAAGAGTTTTTAATTTTGAAAATTTACAATTCAAAATTATGCAATTTCGGTGCTTTACATATGACATTTTTTCAATTTGAAAGATTCCGAACTAAAAACATAACTTATGATTTTCAAAATTATCACAATTTTTTATTAACTTCAAAATTTAAGAGTTTTCAATTGTAAATTTAAACTTTATAATCATCAAGTATAACAAACTTTGAAGATTAAGCTGTTGAAAAAAACGTCCAATATTACAAGCCGTCAAAAAAAATTCCAAAAAATTATATGATATTTTGAATATTCTTTAAATTTCAACAATATTGGCAACTCTATATTTTTCAAATAATTCAAGAATTTTCAATTGTAACTCTTTAAAACTGCAGAACTATGGATTACACTTTTTTTAATTAAAGAGTTATGCATTTTACAATTTACAATACAAAATTGTGCTAGTTTTAAGTTCAGCAATGTAAAATTTTGTAATTTTGATGCTTTACTGTTGACATTTATTGAATTTGGAAGATCCTAAATTTAAAGCTTGACTTTTATTCTTTAAAAGCATCAAAATTTAGGAATTTTTATTTTAGATTCTTCAAAAATGAAGAATGTTGAATTTAAACTCTCCGAAATTGCAGAACTTTAAATTTCAAATATTTCAAATAAAGGATTTTTTCATTTTCATAATTCTTAATTAAAAATGGTGTGAAAAATTCTGCCATTTAAATGCTTTATTTTCAAAAGTTCTTCAGTTTGGAAGATTAAAAATTGAAAATTTGACTTTTGAGTTTCAAAATTATTAAAATATATGACTTTTCATTCAGAGATGATTCTCCCGAAATGACCATTTTTCCTTATATTACTTTTTTCTTTGTTACTTGCTCAAATTTCTGTGATTTCTTGCGCGGTATGTTATTCTACAATATTATGAAATAATTAGATAAAATTTGTATATCTTTTTTATCATATTAACCGTCTTTTTTACCCCAAATATGATTTCTCTGTCATGTAATAATCATGCCACCTTGTACCAAAGCAAGCTAAAAAGATCTTAAATACTTTAAATTTAATAATTATACATATATTATAAAATTATAATTTTTGACATAGATACCTCGCAATAAAATACGAAATGATATAATCCGCATTATCTATCAGTCCTCTGGACCAGCAAAGAAACTATTTGATAATATACGTGACAGGTGGCGCTAGCTGTTCATGAATTTTCAGATTGTGACATAAAGATCTCTTTCACCGAGATGACTGACTGCTACTGTATTATTTTTTAAGCTTTCGTCTTTCTCCTCAAGTGGTTTTAAAGTCGATATCACAACCAAGCGTCTCATTCCTTTTGTACGTGACAATGTTAAATTTATATTAAAAATAAGTGACGATGTATATTGTCAAGTAAAAAGATTGGCCACCAACTCGGCGCGTATTGGTGGCGTCATGATGTCTACGATTTGGCGGAATATATAAAAATGAAGAATCAGTTCGACTTCAAAATGATGTTGTTGCTTCACTTTAAAATAAATACGAACCCGAGGATTTGAAGTAACAATTAATATACTTTCGAAAAACTTTCATCCCAGCAAAATGATCATTTTCAGAGAATCACTCTTATATATCTGTGAATTACAAGAATTTTTTATTTAAAAAAATTAAAAATTGTGCATTATTCAATTTAAAAAAACGTTTAATACTGTAATTTTGATGATTAGAATTTAAAACTTTTTCAATTTGGAGGGTTTACAATTGAAAACATGGAATTTTCTACAGACATTTCTTAAAAATTGAAAAAGTTTTTTAAAATTAGAAATCTTCAAAATCGAAGCATGACAAAAATATGTAAGATAGATCTGTTTACGGAAGATATTAAAAATTGTATGAGTTTAAAATACCTGCGTAAAAATGCTTCGAATTGATTTCGACTTGGTGATGTCTTGAGTTCATCTCCAAGACATCGATATCTGGCAGCGTCTCAAAACTGATTCGAGACATAAGCCTTCGTCTTAATTTTATGGTCACGAGAGGTGAGATGTTGTTTACTTGTCTCAAGTCGAGCCTTGTCTTGGATGAGATTTAAATTTAGTAAACATATTGAAGATTAGTAAGCGAATGTAATTCTCAATAGGTTTTTTAATAAATCAAAAAAGTTATGGTTTTTGTTGTTATGTTCATACTCATAATCCACGGCACACAAATATCTGGTATATCAGGTAGACTGTGTAAAATAACAGCATCGTCCGATGATTTGTTTTTACAGTCGACTACGCAACACTTGTATATTCATTTTCTGCAATATTTTGCATCCATTTTACCACAATTTTGCTTGAAATAAACCACCAATTAACTTCGCAATGTTTTAAATCCGTTGTTTTGATACTGCATTTGATTATATTGTTCTGGCCACAAGGGTTGTCACCCATCGCTTAGAATGACGAATTAGAAATTGCGCCGATCCGTCACCATCCACCACGGTCCCTGTATGGGCTGTTCAGTCACGCGTGCGTCAGTGGTTGGCTAATTGAAAAAAGAGGCCCGAAGAGCGGAAGTCTCTCATTTGTTTGAAATCAGTATTTTAGTATGACGTCATGGGAATGTAGACAACGTTCTTCAGAAAATATTCTAAACGTAAAAGTAAGTCATAAGTGTACGAATAGTAATATTTGTCAAGTGTAAAATCTAATTTCTTACTCATGTTCCAATTTTTTTCTCAAATGCATTCTATGTTAAAAAAATATTACTATTCAGACCTTTACAACTTACCTTCTCTTTTAAAATATTTGCTCAAAAAAGTTCTCTGCGCTCCTATGCCAAGAACTATGCTAATCTTCCTGATGGCTGAAGTTTCCACCAATCCTAGCATGATAAACTTAAAAAATATTAACATTCAAGCCTTTATAACTTACTTACTTTTATATGTAGAATATTTTATCCAAAAAGTTGTGTGCACTCCTATGTCAATAACTCTATGCTAGCCTTCCTGACATTTCCACCTATCATAGTATAGCCGTGGCGTCATGCTAGAAGAGTCACTATTCCATGAAATATTTAAGTTTTTTTTTTTAAATTCCATTATATTGATTTTTAGTTGGAAAATTGTACTGTTTCAAGGAAACATTATATTTGTCACGTTGAACGTCAAAAAAAACGCTTGAAAAATACTGATAGGCATGATGCGCAAATGCGCTATCGGACCGCCCGCGGCTTTTCCAACTGCTTAAGTCGAAGCCCTGTGAAACGTTTGCAATTGGAATGCATAATATTGCGCAAAATATTCAAGCGAGTACCTGCGCACTGCGCATGAGCTAAGCAACGGCGTGCGCCAGCAGTTCTAGAAACTACTAAATCGGGAGTTACTAAACTGAGAGTCGGGTGTATTTATCTTCATCATTATTGTTAGTATTCGTTGATTTTTAATAGACCCGTGCTTCTCAGCACATGCGCAGTTGAAAGTTTTCTTACAGCGCCCTCATCGATACAATGCCGGAGCAACCCCTCTCGCGTTATAATTAGCGACCATGTACGTTTCACGGCCGTTGAAATAGGTGGAAGTTTACTGTATTTTGCTATCTCATAGAGAGATGTCTCTAATTACCTAAATTTTATAAATATACTTTTTTCAAAAAATATTTTGCTATAAATCTATCCCAGAAGTTCGAAAATACCATTTTTTTTAAGTGGATGTGTTTGTATATATGTAATTTTTTTCTTTTCACCATATTTATAAAAGCAAAAGAGCTACAGTCATAAAATTTGGACGAATCATAGCTTCGATTGATATCCAGGTTTGATAAGATTTTAAGCTAGATCGGCAATTAAAATTTTTTTTAGTTTAGAGATTTCAAAAAAAATTACCTTGTTTATATTAGAACATCTTTGTTGATATTAGAAATACTAGAGTAAGATATCCAATGTATTTTTTCGCGTCTTCGAAACCCATCGATCGACCTATTGTTGCAACTTATATGACCTACCAGTACCGGTTTATGAAGTTGAAAAAAACGGTTTATACTGTTTATATGAGAAAGGCTTTGTTCATATTAGGAATATTATAGTACTGTATTTGCTATATTTGTTCGCGTCGTCGAGACGCGTCGAATTACCTAATGAAGAACCTTCCATAGCCTATCCATTTTTTTCTTTTGTTAGTGAGTAAGTCCCTCCATGAGGAAAAAAATCAGTTTAATCCTTATGAGGAAGCAAAGTGCTCATGAAATAAGCACAAATAAATTCACCTGCAGTAAATATATTTATAGTACTTTGCAGCAGTATTTTATTTATTCATTCTTAGTGATAATAAATACATAATAAAGCGCAAAGTAATAATAAGACGGGAATAAGAGAGTGTCGTGAGAAAAGAAGAACAAATTTATGCACGAGGGAAAGAAACAGGTATAAAATATGAGAATTGAATAAAATAAGATTTTTAAAATAGTGATGAAATGAGAATCGATTGATAGTAACAGATTAAAAAATAATATGAAGATCTTAATGTACTCCGTGTACAGTTATTAACAGAGTGGATTTCTACTTGTTTACCTCGCGTTTTATGTTTCAATTGCTTTTTTCACGTACAAAGGAATATGTTTATGAAAGGTGACAATCCATTATTAGTAGTTCTTATTATAACCTTATTCACACATAAATATTTGTTATTACATAATAATTGAGTCTACAAAATTTAATTAAAGATTTTGCAATAGGTAAGTTTCTCATGAAAAATTCTTTTATACACTGTATATAAGTTAGGTTCATTTCGTAATACCCCATTTTCTCCAACTTTGTTTGAGGGCTTGTAAATTTGAACCTTTATAAAAATTGCGAGGTATAATAAAACATTAATAAAGTTAAATAATTATCTATCATATGTATTCAAAATTAATCATGGTAAATTATAACTTAAAGTTAACCACTTCTAGACTGAAATGTTCGAAATTTGTAAGTACAATTTAAAATGGTTAAAAATTAAAATTAAATAATACTAAATTGAAGCGATAGCAATGTTTATTACAAGAGGGCATTTATTAGTGATCATTTTATAATTTTAGAATTCGAATCTGAATAACGGTTGACATCGGAGCCTAGAGGGATTACAAATTATGTAGTATAAACATTTAAGCATTCTAACTGTAAGAAATTTATATTTAAATCTATATCACTCAACCTTCAAGTGATTATCGTCGATTTGTTGCGTTTATCATTTTACATTCGAAGATCTAATACACTAATGAAATATACTCATTTTAATACGAAAAGGTGCACACCAACCTATTTGGTTTGCGCACATCGATTTTCGGTAAACCTAGAAACAGCTATTTTATGAATTTATTATTTAATTTTAAAAGGTTTTAAATTTAAAAAAATTGAATTGTCTGTTGATAATGGATTTACACAGTAAATCCCAGAAATATTATTTATCTGCAATTTGATTAAAACTTTGCAAACAATTGAAAACTAAAATTATTCAATGGCAGATAATTTTAATCACGAGGTGGATAAAAATTATCCGTCGTCGGATAATTTTAATTTTCAATTGTTTGCCGCGTTTTTATGCAGCTTCAGATAAGTAATATCGCAGGGATTTGCCGTGAAGACATTGTAAAAAATATGGCTTTTAACGTACCCTTTCCTTCAGCATTAAAGTAGATTTATCGACAATTCTTCGTGTAAAACTAGTTGTGTTTTGTAGGCCACATTTCACTCATGGATATTGCAAAACGCGAGTTAAGAAGAAGTTAATATGGTGTTTTAAGAATGAGCTTTTGACGCATGTCCCATTAATTTTAAACATTTTGTAAAAGGTCTTAGTTTTTTAAAGTAAAATTAATTTTAAAGTCAGAAGATTAATTAAAATTCGATATAACTTTAAATCACGAAATACTAATATAATACATTTAAATAAGTATTTGATCATCGATTTATTATTCTAAGGTGGTGTTATTATTACACCATTAAGGGGAGTAGTGTGAGGAAGGGGTTATACAATTTTTAGATTGATCTGGAATTCTTGTGTTATTTATTTAAATAACACGTTCACTCCGCAACACTGCTCCGACCCAGGTTGCTTATCAATCTCTCTAGCAATCACCCCAAGTGAAGATCCTCACAAAGTCGTCATTGGAGGTTCCCCACTTGGGTCCATTAGTATCCAAGGTCTTTGTTTTCAGGCATCATTCACTCTACTGCTGCTCTGCTTGTTAACTATTTTTAGCAATACTTTTCTGTCCTGGCATACTTCTCTAGCTTCCTTAACATCCATGCATTTTTTCATGCAGGCTCCCTTGTTTCTATGGCTTCTTATGTCCCTTCTAGCTAGGGTCGCATTCACACATTTTAACCATTCCTTCTGCGGTCTGCCTCTGGGCACGCTGCCATTTACTTTACCTTGATATACTTGTTTCGTTAATCGTCCATCCTTCATTCTCTCAACATGACCGAACCATCTTAACCGATTTCTTTCCCATGTGTCAACTAGCGTTTCTTCCGCACCACATTCCTCAAGGATTATCTC
>JAAAKG020141804.1:0-11767 GCA_010014905.2 Druon quercuslanigerum | reverse complement strand
TAAATAATTTCTCAAAGCACTTGTTGCAGGAAAAAAAAGAAATTTTTTGATGGAGTCAAAACATTTTTTAATATATAGTATATAACGCGCCTATTAATTGAATTCAGGGAATTCATGGAATTTAAGGCATTTGTGAAATTCACAGAATTCATATAACGCTCGGAATTCATGGATTTCATGGAATTCATAGAATTGACTGAGTTCACGGAATTCATGGAAACCAAGGAATTCACTATATTCAAAAAATTCATCCAACTTAAGGAATTTAAAGAAGTTAAGGGTTTTACGAAATTAATTTAATTCGCAGACTTAAAAGAATTAACGGAATTAAAAAGAATTTATGGAATTAACAGGATTCAAGAAATTCACAGAATTAATAGAATTCGCGGAATTCAAGATATTCACGCGATTCCTTGAATTCACGCAATTTAGGAATTAAATGATTTTACTGAATTCACGGAATGTACGGAGTTCAAGGAATTCATGACATTTAAGAAACTCACGTATTTCACGGAATTCGTGATATTCACGAAATTGATGAAATTCAAGGAATTATTGGCATTCTCGGGATTCGCGCAATTCACCCGATTTATGGAAGTCAGAGAATTTAAGAAATTCCGAGATCTCTGTCCATTTAGTGATTACAATCAATGTCATAAATTCCTTGAATTCCGTGAATTATATAAATTCAGCGAATACCGCGAATTCCGTGAACTTCAGAGAATTCCGTAAATTTAATGAATTCCGTGAAATTCAGGAATTCCACAAATCCTCTGAATTATATGTTCTTCAGTGAATTCCTTGAATTCCACCAATTGCGTGAATTCCTTAAATTTCCTACATTCCATTAATTTTCTTGAATTTCATTAATTCAATAAATCTCGTGAATTCCTTTAATTCCATGAATTCCGCGAATTCCCTTATTTTACAAAATTCCGCGCATTCCACGAATTCCGTGAATTACTTCAATTCCGTGAATTACTTCAATTTCATGAATTACTTTAATTCCATGAATTCCGGGTGTTACATGAATTTCGTGAATTCCGCAATTACACGAATTTCGTGAGTTTCGCAATTACATTCAAGTATGTAAATTACTTGAATTTTTCTGAATTCCGTAAATTCCGTGCATTTAATAAATTCCGTGAATTTCAGGAATCCCACGATTGCATAAATTTCGTGAATTCAGCAAATCCACTGAATTCTATGTTCTTCAGAGAAATTCCTTGAATTCCCCCAATTGCGTGATTTCCTTAAATTCCCTGCGTTAGATTAATTTTCTTGAATTCCATAAATCTCGTGAATTCCTTTAACTCCATGAATTCTGCGAATTCCCTTATTTTAAAAAATTACGCACATTCCATGAATTCTGTGAATTTCTTCAATTCCACGAATTCCTTTAATTCCATGAATTCCGGGTGTTACATGAATTTCAGGAATTCCGCGAATTCCCTTATTTTAGTAAATTCCGTGAATTCCATACATTTATTGATTCCCTAATTTTCATGAATTCCGTGAATTCCGTGAGTTCCATGAATTTCTTGAATTTCTCGAATTCCTTGAAATCAATGAGTTGGATTAATTTCTTGAATTCCTCTAATTCTATTAATTTCGTGATAACAATAATGTAATTTTTTCAAAATAGGACCAAAATAGTCCAAGGCCTGAATGTTGTTCCTGTCTGAAGGAAAAAAGCATGTTATTCATACGAGATTAAAAAAGCACATTTGGAGGACCATTTGATCAAAAGTTTGTCTAGAGTCCAGAAAATTTCACTGTCATTGGAAATGAATTCATGGCGATAGGTACAATGGTGTTTTCCGTTGGCTCTATAGACATACACAGCGTCAGGAGGATTGAAATTGAACTGTATATCGACAGGGAAGGGTTCAAAGACGAGTGCACATAGGGGAAAATTAAGCGTGGGTGGGTGCTTTCGATTCCCTGGTCACAAAAGGAACAACATCACCCTTCCTGAACAGAGATGAAGCTGTCACTCTCATAAAGTAACCAGTCACGGAAAAGAGCAGTCCTAACAATCAGAAACCGTCTTTACCTTGCCTTAAAAAATTGAATACACTTCCGAGCAAACTTCCCATCAATAATTATCAAAGGAAACATACTTATTTACTCACAACTTAAGAGCCATTGAATAAAATTGAAAACCTAAACACTTTATAATTGAAAGAATTCAAAATTAAACAATTCCTTAAACCAATTAGGATTTTGAAGTTTTTTCATTGAAAATTTCTGATTGAATCACGAAACTAACAAATATTTAAATTGTTAGATACCAAAGTTAAATAACTTTATAAAACAGGGAATGCAGTGATTTAGTGGGGATTTTATTTATTATTAAAAACTTTTTAACCACATGGCTATCGCATGAATTTTGAGCGAAAGTCTCTGGAAGTAGAGCCTCTTCTTTAGCAAGTCTTATTTCTAGTCATTTTTGTGGTTCAACATTTTTCGTTTAGATACACAAAAAAATAATTAATCGTAAACTAAAGAAAATATCGTTACGAATAGGCAAGATACAATATTTGCTTAATCTGCGAAAATCTTTTTTGCCTCAAGAAAATTGATTAAATTAAAGAAATTTCATTTTCTTTATTTGAGTACATTTTCTTGAGACAAGACAACTTTTCTTGCATCACGAAAGTACACAAAAAAATTTTGTTAAAATATGTAGTTTGCTGACATGTCAAAGCAAGCCATACAACAAACAATATCAAATTAAATATATTTTATTAGATGGTTCTAAACTACGCTACTTTGTTCCATGTTATTTTCAATATCAAACATTTTATTTCTAACACCAAAACTATGACATACTTTTCTCTGATACGCCGTTTCATCATTTTTTGTTACAAATGCGACTGTTTTATTTAATTAACAATCTTTTTTGGTTGAGGATCGAAGGTTTTGATTAAAAAATCGTCTTATTGGATAAATGAAACTGTTTTTGGTTGAATTATCAACTATTACATTTTTCGTTAGGAATTAATTTTGCTAATTCAACTATTTAGTTCTACATTGATCTAATTTGTTGAAAATTCATTTTTTGGGTTGAAACTCATTATTTGAGTTAAAAATTTAACTGTTTGGATAAAATATTACCTATTTAGTTGAAGCTTTAACCTTTCCGGTTGAAAGTTCAAAGTTAGATTTTTTTGTAAATTCATGTTCTTTGTTTTAAAATTCATCTACTTAGTTAAAAGTAGAACTACACTGTTAAAAATTCATTATCTGAGGTCGAAATTTACCTCTTTGGTCAAAAATGAACTTTTTTGTTTGAAAATTCAACTGATTTTGGAAACAATAGTATTTTTGTCATGCAAATTCCAAGGTTTGTTGGAAAAAATAGCTATTTTCTTGAAGTAATTTTTTTTTTTGAAATATAAACTAAAATTCATCTTTTTGGTTGAGAATTCATCTTTTGGGTTAAAAATTCATTTATATTTTGCTGGAAATGTCGTATATTTTTACTTGAGAGTTTCGTAATTTTCCTCTATTTTCGTGAAAAATCCCCTTATTTTCCTTTTTTTTTAATCTATAAAATTAGCAATAAATTACTTAAGAAATATTTGGAATTTGTATCATCAAAAAGTATCTCTTTAAGCGTCTTGGTTTCTAATGTACTGAATTTATGTTTATGATTCTTAAAAATTAATAGAGATCTTGTAAAAGGGGGAAAATTAGGTAACAAATTGATATTTCAAATGATTTAGGAGATTTTTAAATTTGCTAAGAGGAAAAGGGGGTCAGCTACAAAAGGGAGAATGAATGTGATCCCTGTAACACTACAGAGAGAACCTAAATTAGAAGCATTTCAATAGCATAATTTGACGGTGGAAGCGTTTTTACAAGGAAAATATTTAATTTTCTGGAACCTCCTTTTATAAACCTTGTTCACCTTTATATTACATTTTCAGAACCTTGTAGATGGTTGATATTTTTAATAAGTTTTCATAAACTTCTCTGGCCTTAACAGATTTTTTCAAGAAAAGAGTGCCTGCTTTATGTTTTCTCTTATAATACCCATTGCCTGTGCTTTTTTCATCCATTTTAACACATATGAAAGAAAACTTTCATCATCTTGTCAAAAGATGCCTCTTGGATGGGAAGAGCTGCTGCGCATTCGCGACTCTTTTTACACCAGAGTAAAGAAAACCGTCAGCTTGTGACGACAAGCTGAGAAAAGCAGTATCCAGCTTTTTATATTATGTCTATGCACTTTTCCCATCTAGATCATTTCTTTCAAAAAGCTAAATCAGTATTATTATCGTTTACCAGGGGAAATCGTCCAACCTGTAATTATATGAATATTGTGTAATTTTAGATCCTCTCGCATATGAAACCTTGAACTCAGATATATCTAGAATGGGTATAATAATTAGAGATTAGACTGTGCATTTCCTCTGTGGGTACATTTAAGCGGAAATTGAGTAAGTAGTTAGTGTTTTACTGGAGTTATAAGAGCAGTTGCACGTATTATAGTAAGCGCTTCTCCAGCGTTTATCCAGCACTTCTCTGTTGCAGAAACCGAGAAACTAATAACTACTTACTACTACAATAGATATTATCAACTGTTTTTTTAAAGTTTTGTCAATACACAGAGCTGCCAAAGACTAATGTACTTGAAAAAAATGTAAAAAGTAACTAACTAATGCTAAAAAGTGACTAAAATTGACTACTTTTCAAACAAAAAGAAGTCTGTAATGTTAATACAAACACTGATCACTCAAATAAAAATTTAACAAGTACACAGAAAAAACTTAGGTTTCCATTGGAACCCATTTTTGATTACAAAGAAACTGCAAAAAAATGAACCCCACTTGCTGAAAAGGAACCCATAACGATAAATAAGCTCTAAATGATACCTTAGTTGGTGTTCTAAACGATGCCAATTATAATTGAGCCTATTTATAAAGAACATATTTTTCGCTTTGCCCACTTCGACATTTTGTTTAATTAGTCAAATAATTTTTACCTTAAAGCACACATGTAATCGAACTCTAATAGACATAACTTAATGAAAATCATTAAATGGCAAAATATTACCGCAATTAAAATAGATATAATGACTTCATAAATATCATTTTCAGGTTATGTAGAAAAGTTGTCAACATAAAAACATATTCATATGCAAGAAACTTTTCGTCTCAAGTCGTCGGTCGATAAGTAAATCGATCCCTCACTTACCAGCCCTACTTTGCAAGCGTTTGACTCGTGAATGCGCCTTATGTTCTTTGCAAGAGCGCTCTGAAGTCTAAACGAACCAAGTTTTATTTGAGCATCAAATTTAGTGAACCCCCAGTTTTTTCTGTGCAATGTTCTGACAAACTGTAATATTAATTTTATTATAAGCTAAATAAACGCTCCAAACGTGCCGTATTTATATAGACTTCTTCGCCTAAAATACTCTGAAAACAGGGTGTTTTTTAAACAAAAACAATGGTAGTAATATAATAAATTCTTTCAAATAACATTATTTTAGTTACCATATTGAATTAAATATAAAATTTTATACATTCTAAAACTTTCAGTAGAAGTTTTTACGATTTCAACAATAAGATGTATCACCAACCAAGAATATTAATTTTCTATTACAATACACGAATTTTCGACAAAATACACGAATTCTTAATTAATGACTTGCATTTTCCAGTACAAAAGATAAATTTTAAACAAAAAAAGGAATCTTCAAATTTTCAGTTAAAAAATTCATTTTAAACGAAAAGACGCGAAATTTCAACCAGTTTAATTGAGTTAAAAGACGAATTTTTAACAAAATATCTGAATGCTCAACCAAAACAGATTTTTAATTTTCAACCAGACAGTTGCCAAAGAGATTAATTTTCAACAAAATATATGTATTTTCAACCAAATCGTTGATTTTTCAATCAAAAGATGCATTTTCATTCAAAAAAGACTAATTTTCTACCAAAAAGTGGAATTTTTAACAAAAAACTTGAGTTTTCAAGATAAAATTCGATTTTTTTTAAACCTTTGCATTTGAAAGTCGAAAGGTTATTTGAACAAAAAAGTTTATTTTTAACCAAGAAAGATAATTTATTAAACAAATAGCTGAATTTTCAACGATTCGGCCAAACATTTGCATTTATAACCAATAGTTGAACTTTAAAGCAAGGATACGAATTTTGAACAACAAAACTTGAATTTTTTATCCAAATAGTTAAATTTTCAAGCCAGAAAGGCGAGTTTTTTAGAAGACAGTTGAATTTTCAACAAAAAAGTGCCTTTTAAGCCAAGAAAAATGACAGACATTTAAAAATTGTTCAATTCACACATTTACAATTTTACCAACCAAGTATATTTAAAATTAAAACCTCCCAATATGAAAAGTGTTAAATTAAGATGTGCTTGAAGTTATGAACGTTCAAATGAACAAAGTTTTTTACTTATGACTTTGTAAACTAAAAAAAGTGCTACAGTGTTTGTTCATTTATATATTGGAAATAATGTGTTATTGAAACAGAACTATAATGCATATTTTAAATTGCATTTGGAACAATATTTACGGGTTATAGGAATACTAGAAATTTCTCAACTATTAGGTTATTATTTTTGCATTTCAAACGCTATTAATTTCAAATTATCTATCTTATAAAACTATAGTCTCTAAAATAATTGTAAAATGAACGTTTTAAATTCAGCTATTAATACTTTCAACTGAAAACTGTACAATTTCGAACAATTTTACTTTTAAATTAAACCGGTTTTAACGCTTCAGTTAAAAAAGGTTCAATTTGAGATTGCATATTATTCATTAAATCTATAAATAAAAATCATAAATCTACTGATATTCCCCAGTTCACCCTTATCACGTAAAAATGCCGGTGTAATTCTTATTTTATGAAAAAATAAAGATTCTAAAGAATATAAGAAACATCATTTTGAAGTAAAGAGAGTAAAAATGTATGAATGTAATGCGAGTGAACTCCTTTTCTTTCTTGAAGAGGTGGGTGATCCTCTTCAGAACCGGTTTTGTCTATACTCGCAGACAAAGTGAGCCACTCCATGCATGCCATTCTTTTTTTTTCATAGGAGCATAGAACATGTCACGTCATCAGCAATAGCGGTACACAGTTTTCAACTTCTGAAATTTTTCGTAATTATTTACAGCTCGTGATTTATAAAAATAAATTTTATTTTGGTTTTTTAATAAAAATTCTAATTGTATCAACTAAATAAATAAATTGCTATATAGTGAATCAATGGTTCGTTTGATTTAAACAAATATGTACTTGTTTTAACCCAATACTTTAGTAGATGGAATATTTTGTAGAATCTGTCAAAAGTTTTGTTTCAATCAATTAACTGTTTTTATTTATTGAACACAATTTTGTTTGAGCTAGCCAAATTTCAACGTATTTAATAATCAATTGATTGATCACATGTGGATTCTAAGCTCAAAGTGGCTCATTCCACATATCATGTTTCAAATTTTGCAGTGCAATTTCCATCGTACTATAAATTATGCAGAACATTTTCTCTGAGAGGAACACATGCGCGCTTATTACGGAACCAACTGCAGTGAATTTGGATGCACATGAATAGGTGATAGTTCATTTACAGCAATAGAACCGAGTTGCAGCTCATTTGACTTAACTTCAAATTGAAAATGAAGCTTTCAACGACGCTGGGTGGTGGCAAACTTGCCCTAAAGTTCAAATGTAAGTATAGTACTTGAAGCAGATCAGCAAATTAAATTATAATTAAAGCAGTTAACATGGGGCCGCAAAACTGCATTTCGAAAAGTCCTTGATATTCCCCTGGTCAAGTTCTTATTTTCCCTCGCCAATCTGACTACTCATATTCCAAGATCATTATTTTAATCTTTTAAACAAAAAATACGAAGTTTTATCTAAAAAAGTTCAATTTTCAACCAAAATCGGAAAAGCTGCTTTTTGAGTTAAAAAAAGGATTTAAAACAACAACAATAAACAATTTTTTACATAAAAAGTTAAATTTTAAACCAAATAGATGAACCTTTAGCTAAAAAACAAATTTTGGACAAAGAAGTTAATTTTCACTTAAGTAGTTGAATTTTCTATGAAAAGAGACCAGAATCTAAATCTTGTTCCATTTTTCAATATAAAACATTTTATAAACTGAATAAAACAATTAAACATATAAATGTTTAAATTTTTTATTTATTTTCCTTTGCAACATTTTCTTCAAACTCCTTGACTTTTACCTAACTTTCCCTGACTAATAAAATTCGCTGACTATTCCCTGATTTTCAGGTTTTCTTTGACTTATACAGCCAGACTGAGTAAAGTGGAACTTATAAGGCAAAGTGTCATTATGTGATTATCGAACGATGCTAATGTTCATTAACTGTTAGCACGGAGACGACATTTGAGCGATTTATATATGGTGAAGTTGTTGGCGGATATAAGTGGAGAAGTGGAGTTTCTAACAGCCATTAATCAATTAGCTTCCTCATATAGCATAGGAAGAACAAAGCGCCGGCTTCACTGCTAGTGACAGTGCAGAAATTTTCACTTTTTGAGCAAAATTTCACTTTAATTAAATTATTTAATTTAAGTTTCTGGGTAATTTTTGTACTATTTTTTGTTCTTAAAAAGTCTTATACAATCTCGCAGCTACTGTAGACTAGCGGAACATAACTCACTTTTTCCTTTTGTAATACTATTTCCTGTCTTTCTTGCTTTGACCCAAATACTTCAATGAATAAAAATTGTTTCAGTCCCATCATGTACATTTAATATTTATTGGCTAGTCAATCAAACATAATTATTTATTTTAATGTGAACAGGAAATTGAATTTATATAAATAATGATAATAAGTCAGGGATTTGGGAATTGAGAAAAACTGAGAAATAACTCCAGGCCTGCAAAAAGGAAAATAATTAGAGTTTTTATTTAATGACCTCCTACTTGAGTAATTTTTGTTTTAAACACACGAAAGTATTATAGTCAAGGAAAATATAGATGTTGAGGTAAAGGATTATTGATTCTCGCGACGTGGCTTCAGATAAGACCTGCAGCAAATATAACTGTACTACTTTTATTTTTCCTGTAAGTGTGTATTATTATTTATGTAACACATTCACTTGCGTAGTAAACTCCGTGAATAATCAGTTATTTGCATTATGATATTATACGTAAACATGTAGATATGTAGAATGCGTATATAGTTAGAATAAGGAGCACTTACGCTCAATTAGAGAGGATCTTCGAGTTTGCCTCTTCAAAGCAAAATTCTAAGCATATCGATTAAGGGTTAAAGGGCTTCAATAACGCAATAATCCATCATCATTAAAACAGATTTTAGTGTATTGGTTGCAAATGAAACAATAATTAATCATTCCTTTACACAGGCTGGTCTCTCAGATCTTCTCAAAATATTCTTCTTCGTCCCCAGTTTAAAAACATATTCTCTACGATCAAAAATCCTTCGGAGATTGTTGAAAGCGAAAAATGTAACTTCCTTTAGAGAAAAATATGCCTTCTCAATTGGATAATTCACCAATATTTCTATTATTGATAAGCAAAGACCCTAAGCCACAGACCTTGTTCCTATTCTCTACAGTTCGGTTATTGGTCATCGAGAGATCTTGAATCTTAGATCGATAATTCCAATTTTTAAAAGATTTTTGGATCGCGAGATTAAAATCAACTGATTTCAGAAGTAAATAGCCCCTTGGTGTCCTGCTAACATAAATGAAGAAACAAAAGTGAAGTAAAAGTGGAAATATGAATTCTTGATAGTTTTCACTGAAAATTTTTGATGCAAATATCTTGAATCCGTTATCTTCGGTTGAACAGCCACCATAACTTTCCCGTAAATCGTAACATTATAACTGATCCCAGCAGCCTAGCCTGAGTAAGACGAGTTTTCGGTAAGCAGGATTATCGAAACGACGAGCCTATACTGCGAACTCCCCTAGGAAATTCATCCAGATCCGGGAAGTAAGCGGGTATGTTAGGATGTGGGTAGAAAGGGCATGCGTGTAGTGTGTGCTATAGCCATACACTCAAATGGATAGTGCATTGCCAGAGCAGTTTAATGCCGAGCAAACTCCGACAGTTTAAATTTCATTACTGTGATTACGCGCTGCTAGCCGTACGAGTAATCCACCAAGAATTAGTATTTCTCACGGTGTCACTGGTCGTTCCACTCTTCCTCTTGACTAACTTAACTTTGCTGACAGCAGTGCCTCTCTCCTAGACGCACTACAGACGTAAACTTATTCCATTTCACAAAAACAAGCTTTCCCAATTAGAAAATTTCAAAAAAGTGACAAAAACAAGATGAAAAATACACAAAAAGGAATTAATCAGGATGGCCGTAAAACCTAATTTTCAAAATTTTCTGATTTGTTCCAGACATTTTAATATTGCGACATGTTTAGCATATAATCTTTGATAAGCTAAATAAAAGCATTTTAGATTAAAATAAAAACTGTCAACCGAAATAGATTACCATAAAAGATCAATTGTTAATGCAAAAGAACGAATTTTCAACACAACAGTTAAATTTTTGTATAAAAAAATATGCATTTGTAACAAAATATATCTATTTCCAACAAAATAATTAAATTTGCAAGAAATTAGTCAAATTTTTAACCAAATAGTTTAATTTTCAAGCTATAAAGATGAATTTAAATAATGTAATAGCTACATTTCAAAAACAAAAAAAAAATCGATTTCTAACAAAAGAGCTGAATTAAAAAACTACAAAGATGAATTTTCAACTAGCATAATTAATTTTCTACAAAAAACAACAAATTTTTACTGAAATACATCAAATTTTTAAACAAAAAGTTGAATTTTCAACACAAAACTTATGTTTAACCAAAAAGTTGCAGTTGCAACCAAAAAAAATTGAATTTCTACAAAAAGAAATGAGTATTAAAATAAAAAAGATGAACTTTCAACAAAAGGGTTAAATTTTCACCCAAGGAAGATTTTTCAGCCACGAAATTGTGGTAAATATCCTTTGACACTTTAAAAAATTAATATACTTTACTTCGAAGACGAATATCTATGCAGCAACTGAAGTTACGACTTTTTGTAAGTCGAATCATTTGAAAGATTTGGAAATTTCACATCGAAGCAGTCTACGTTGAAATTATTTTAATGAACGCTTCAAAAAATATTTATTTTCAGAGTTAAAAGTTTTTTTTTGCTGAATAAACATTTTGAAATCGTCAGTTCAACTCTGCTAAATCTAAAAAAAGCTCCAAAAATATGGATAAATCTCATAAAATCAAGAGATTTTCAAAAATTCGCTCCGTGAAGTTTTCTATTTCAAGTGAAATCATAATTCTTTCCGGAAATTCCTATTCTCAGTCTTGGAACAGGGATTTTTTTGTAAATTGTTGTCACAATATAATTCTTTACACAAAATCCCTGTCCTAAAGTTCTAAAGTGAACCTGAAATAAAATTTCTAATTTTTTACGAAGATCGCAAGTTCCATATCAGAATTACAATTCGTTTTTAAAATTCCCTGTCCCAATTTAAAAATTATAATTATTTGCGGAAATTGCAGGTCTCAAAGTCAAAATTATAATTCTCTATGGGAATTCCCTGGACTGTTCTAAAAAGTTATATTTATTTACTGAAATTCACTGTCCCAAACTCAAAATTATAATTGTTCGCATTTGATAGAAAAATCCCGGTCACTCGAAAGAAGTACGACTTATCGTAGAATATAAATAAACTTCTTAGGGACCATTCAAAAAATACGTAAAGCCTTTAGGAGTGAGG
>JAAAKG020141803.1:0-11767 GCA_010014905.2 Druon quercuslanigerum | reverse complement strand
GTAAAGAGGGTATAGTGAACTTATTTAATAAGTTTCTTGTTAATTAGAACATTAAACAATATATAAAAGTGTTCATCCTATTAGTTATCAGCTTCATGCGGTCCAAATCATTTTTAAGGCCTGAACAATTTTTTTCCTTAAAAAATGTAATTTTTGAAGTGTTCTCGTATACTATGACAGATACCACAAAAAAACGTGCAAACTTTTATCTTAACATTTGTTTGTTTCTGTCATTGTTTCCAAGAAAAAATATAATAATCAATTGTAAGAAAAAAGGTAAACAGCTGCTATTTTGTGAATTCTTTTTCAATTTTCCAGTGTATTTTGAATAAAGGCGATGAACGCTACGAGACTCAGAAAGAAAATTATAAATATTTTAATTAAGTTGAAAGTTATAGTGGTTTAAAAAGAGAAATTTGAGTTTTTTTTTAAATACGCATAACGTTTCATAAAATTTTTTTTACATATCAGAAAAATACTTGTCACCTAATTTCCTCTCAAAAAAACATATTTCGTCCCCGATAGATTCTACGATTTCAAGTGCTGAACACTCTCTGATTTGAAATAAATTCCTTCAATAGAATTTTAAAAGAATTCCGGGGATTTGAAAAAATTAATAGAATTTTGAAAGAATTTAGAAAAGTTAAAAGAAGTCGGAGAATTGAAAATATTTCAGATAATTCAAAATAATTGGAGAAATTTAAAGGAGTACAAGTGAATTCTAAGAACTCGTTTGAATTCTACAGCATTCGGAATACTTAGAGGAGGTTAACATAATTTAAAGCGTAATATAAAGGAAAAGATGTTTTCTAAAATGTATATCTCGTCGCGCAGTTGTCGTGTGAGGTTGCACCAATGACATCCTGTAAATTAAAAATTACACAGCCTTTGCTTTCTGCGTACAAACTCTCGTCAATGACACAACAAATGTCATTCATCTAACGTGTGCTTCTGATTGGTTAATCTTAATTGTTAATTGCTAATTGATTATTAATCTTAAAACAAATTTTTATTATTCGTTTCTTATGAGTTCTTTGAATTCATTTTTCACGAGAAATTCCAAAAATATAAAAATATACCTCCGGTGCTGGGACACCCTTTCTAGTCTTCATATTTCATATAAAACCACAAATCTTGAAAAACGAGTATTATTGAATATAAATTAAAATATAAAAAAACTTGAATTCAATGGTTTGAAAATTTAATTGTACATTGAATTTCAAAATTCAAGACTGACTTACTTTTTGTATTTTTGTGAAAAACTCCAGAAAATGATCAATGTTTATGAACTAAAATGTACCATTACCGCTTGACGTTTTGTTTTATGATTTAAATGAAACTGAATAATCAATATTTTTCTATTCTTATATTTTCATGGAAAAAAAGCTAGAATTAGGAGTTTTATAATTTTAGTTCTATAAGCAGGCGACGGAGACCTGTGTCGATTTATCTAATTAGTTTTTATGAACAGAACATGAATTTGGGGTTAATAATGATCTATCATATCAGGTTTTTGTGAAATTTGCATTCGCAACCTCCAAAAAGGTTTATAGAAATTAAAAAAAATTTTTAACACATTAACATAAATTTTCTCCAGAATTCGATTTGAAAATGTATATTTGGACCCAGATTCGTGTCCAGCACAAAAAAGTACACTAGAATATCCAATCGTATGTCGTATTCAAAATACATAGCATACCCAGGTAAAGAAGTTATATACACTTTATATATAGTGGACCGAACACTGATATTTTTTTTTAATTTTATGCAGAAAAATTCATAAAACAAATGAAAAACATCATAGCTTGCCTACTATACATAAACTATTTAAAAAATGTTTAACTGGGTAAGTTACAGAAAAATTAAGACTACAGCGATTAAAAACTATAGTTTTAGTTTGTCCGTGCAAAACCAAACCGTCTGACAATGATATCTTTCGGCAGAAGGTTAATATTATATATGCACTTTTTTATTAAACTTGTTCTCAGGAGAACTCGGTTTCTCATCATAGACACGGACTAAGTCAACCCGTGCAGAAATCTCCAATTTTGTTCCTGGTTTCACACTTGGGCCAGGCCGGGGGCCCCTAGCCTGGGCCTGGCTTAAGTTTTGCAATGGCTAAAGCTCGGGCCCGGCTAGCGTAAAGTACGCAAAATTGACAACAGATGGCGTTAGTATTATTCTGTTAGTTTACTTATTACATGATAGCTTTAAGTATCAAGCTTCACAAGTGGCAAGCATTGTAAATAAATTCACAAAAATGCCTAAAATAAAAAGCACTCTGAGAGTCCGGAGGCTTCGAGCAATCGCCAATATCCCATACTCACGCGGGGAAAGTCCAAGTAAGTACTCATATCAATTAAAAATAATATTTTTACATTAAGATTGCACGTGACTTCTAACCTCAAATTGAGAACATTTTGTCGCTGAATTATAAAGTGTAAATATATTGTTATTTATGAAATGATGTTTAAAACTCTAGTAGTAGGACAAATATAACGGACGTAAATTTAAAAAAGCATAAGTGTTCTAAAACATAAAAGAACATAAAGTAGCATACGTATTGGAAAAAAACCTACGGTATCTTCATTTATGCTCATTTCCAGGTTTATAGCACTTTTATCAAAATTGATTAATTTTTAATACAGTTTATGTCCATTCAAAACCTCTGTAAGTTAATAAATTTAAATAACAAATACTTTCCTTAATTTTGAGTTTTAATTAATAAAATAAAGATTGGCAAAGAATTGAAAATAAACTGGGCCCAAGCTGGGCCTGGTCCCAGTTTGGGCCATGACTACATTTCTGCACGAACAGACAGATGAGATGAGGATATTACAAGTTAAATTAATACGATATATGAATTTTTTGCGATGATGCTGAAGGTACAAAATCAGGAGCATGGTGTAGTTTGAAATTCGCTTTTTACCTCTTTTGTGCTTAAACAGCGGCCGAAAGCTTTGTAGGTCACAACAGTCGCCTCTGAATGCATTCTCAGAGCTGACATATGCCACTTCATAGGGTTTAAGTCGCTTGCTTCCTGATGGTCGAGAAATTTTCTAACAGCCTTGTAAACTGCTGCCAGTACCATACTGACTCCTAAACGTTCAAGATTTTCAGCGCATCTTGCGTGCACATTGTCTGTAGTCGAAATCACAATATGATGAATAGATGCATGCTTCACATTCCTCCATATTGTCTTTACTTCATGCCTTAAGTTGCCATACTTATGGATCATGGTTGTATTGATTGATGTAGACTCTTCCACCTTTTTTTCTCGCTTCACGATATCAGGTCGATTGGCTCGGATGTAATGATACGTTTGGATAGAAACATCCCAATATATGAGCTACTTTTCGTTTTCTAATACGGGCATTGGAGCGTATCTATAGAAAGGCGTCTTTTCTATTAGGAGTCACATTTTTCGGGCAAGTTGTTGATCATTAAGCGACAGTCATCAATAAAGTACTCGATGGATTCATTTACATCTGAACATAATCGGCACAAGTCCACCACGTCTTAAAGTAACACGTGTTTGCGATGATTTTTGGTGCTGATAACACTGTCCTAAATCGCAATGACAAATATTTTGGTTGGATACAGAACCCAATTTCTCAGCCAAATATTGGATGCCCTGATTTTTTTTTGCTGAGTTGAGAGAACTCTCAAAAATCGATCTGAATCTGTCAGTGAAGGCAGTCGTTAAGCTTTTTTTAACTATCTATTTAGGAATACCCAGATACTGATATTACTCATCCTCAGTCACTGCCTTGATGCTATTTTCGAATTTGTTGTCTCTCTCTGCGGTCCTTAAATCTCCTCTGGTTAAATGCACTGTTCTTCTTTGTGACATCGATCGCTTGCTGCAGTTTCTAGTCTGAACTAGCGTATAGGTTTAGGTCATCCGTGTATAGAAGATGGGTTACTTAATTACCATCCTCATTATCATGAATTCTAAACCCATGAGACATGCTATTTAGTGTTTTGCTAAGTGGGTTCAGCGCTAAGCAGAACCATAGTACACTGAAAGAGTCTCCTTAAAATGTACCCGTCGTAATGAGTATTGATCTAAATATCCTTGGTTTTTCATGATCAAAATACTTAATTATTGTACTCCATAGCATTATCGCGCAAGCTAGAAAGTCAATGATTCGTGGGCTTCTTGTAGTAAATGTATACCATGTGCGAATTCCTTTGATGTTTACGAGCTTGAGTCATGATGACAGCGTCTATAATGAACAGATCTTTACTGACTATCGAGTCTCTGCAATATCATTTTTGTTCTTCTGTAAGGATGTCATTCTTGCCGCAGTAAGAATATACCTTATCTGCAACGATAGCTGCAAGACATTTATAAATTGTTAGGAGACAGACTATCGGTCGCAATTTGGATGGATTTTGATCGTCTGGTTTTTTAGGCAACATATATGGATGTTCGATGGTGTTCTGAAAAAACTTTGCCAACGCAGGATGCACACTGGTCAGGAACTTGTAACAGAAATTGTCCATGTCCGCACCTGGAGCTTTCCAGTTACTTGCACTTTTCAAAACCGCTGAAACATCTATAGCGTTAGATAAACATTACAATGTTTATCAGCTCCACTTCAGATCTATTGCTTGCTCCTGCCTTCCCTAGTTGAAACCACGCAGTCTCCAAGTTGCACCTGTTTATTTTTCCCAAAACACCTGACCAGTAGTTAGTCATATCTTTAAATTGAGGGACTTCGGTATCTGTCTGGTAATTTTGCTTTACACTCAATTCACGATAGAACCTTTTTTCATCTGCGTAAAAGGTTCGATTTTGTTGGATTCTTGCACTAATTTTCTTGTACCAACGCAGTTTAGTAGTAATAACATCAAGTTTCTGACGTTAGGAGTCGGTAATCTCATCCAATATTAATCGTGTTAATGTGTGGATGTACCGAGGATGGATGATTTTAGTAGCATGATTTATTAGCTTACTGTTCTATTTTCTTTTTTATATTGAGTCCATCGACCCAATTTGCACCTTACTTTACTGACATCCATATTCAAGCTGATCTTCCATGGTGCATCTCGATCCCTTCCTGGGAAAAGACTGCATTTGCAGTCCTAGTTCTACGACATAAAGTTCTAACGGTTGCCACAGCTGCACAGTATACATGAGTTTATACCTCTAATGCTGTTTGTTCATTACATTCCTGGACTGCTAGAGTCTGCTAATTTATTCTTGTGGCTACCTCTAGGCACTTAAAGAAGAAGATTTGATGATATTCTTTCCTCACACTTTGCTCACTTTTCTCTGCCAAGAATTAAGTGGACAAACGATCTTTGTTCATATGGTATATCCATCTTAATCGCCTTCTTTGTTGATGAACCTCTGGGTCTTCCCCTGATTATATAAGGCCACCTATCTCTGGAGGAAGCGGTGGTGCTAGATCATCAACAAGTTAAGGAAGAACGTTAAATGTCCGTGATAGGCCATGTGCTTGCTGCTGCCTCGGTATTGTCTTAGTGATAAGATCTTTAATTTCGACTTTACTCATATGAGGAAAGTTTGTAGCAAATTTGGTCCTCAAATTGTATCCTTTTTCTATTTTGGTTTCAAACTTCGCACTTTCATAATAGAAACGCACCAATTCCTCCTTCATTGTGGTATCCCACTTGATGCATCCCGTGCAGGGACAAGACATGCTTCATGCTTCACCGTTTCTTGCGGATTTTTTTACTGGTCAGCTATTTGATTATTGGGGTCTGCCTGACAATCTCACAGCTCAACGCCATTACCGTCCCGCATGCTGTGACCCCCAGCTGTGGCTTCAGGGGCGCCTCAATTGTCCTTGGAAGCGACATGCGTTCAAAAATCTTTAAACTACTCTCCATTATTGTTTATTGGTTTTCATGTTCTTGTTGGAACTTTTCCTTTTTGCTCTGTGATTGTATAACATGCGAAACCCTGACAGTAACAGTGCTACCGCCAACAATGCGCTCAGAACCATGAGAGGTAAGCTCAAGCCCTACCACGACAACAACGAGAGAAGAATTTATTATTATTGTACCACTAAGCCGTATCCGTCTCGGGGTCACCGTAATGTGGAGAAAGAGGTATACATTTTCAAATTGATCTAGAATTCCCGTGCTATTTATTTAAATATCACGTTCGTTTCGCAATACTACTCTGACCAAGGTTGCTGATTAATTTCGCTAGCAATCATCCCAAGTGAAGATTCTCACAAAGTCATTGTGTAAAGCTTTACTCTTCACCGTATAAAAATGCATAATTGAAAAATCTCTTTATACCTGAATTAGGGATTCTCCATAAACTACGTAACGCGTTTTTCTTTTGTTTATATCGTTGTATCCCTTTTGACTGCGAGGAAATTTCATTCTTGCCTTTATTTAAACAAAAGAAAGACACGTTACGTAATTTATAGACAGCCCCTTAGTAATATTTATTTCAATACCCTTATCATGAAACAGTGGACGAAAAACGTTCCAATATTTTTTGGACTATGTGGACCATGCATTTTGATCTTAAAACTTTGTACTCCAAATTGACAATCAGCTACTAAAAAAATCTACAAATACTACGTTTCAAGTAAATTCAATAATTTTTTAGCATACTCATCTGTCATATTGCATACGCTATTTAATTTAAATTTTGACTTTATGCTTTTAGTCTGCGACTAAGAAAACCTAAGTAAACAAAATTCACAGAAAATTCTGGGGTTTCTATTAGAAACGATTTTTGATGTAACAAAAAGATACTTCTCTTCTTGAAAAATTGTTTTAAAGGAACTCAAAGTATGATTGCTAGTAAACACTTTTTTGTGCAAAAATGTCTTTCCGTCTTAAATCAGTTTAAAAATTTGACAAGGTAATGATTTTTTTAAATGTTATATTCCAAACTTTCACCGATTGCAGATCTTTCTTTTTACGTCGTTATTCATCGGATATGAGCAAACTAAAACGGAAACCTTAAAAAAAAGTTCAATCAATAGTCTCAGTTATGTTGGATGCTCTGATTTACGATACGCAACATTACTGAACTCCCAGTCTTTTCTGTGTTTTGTAGAAATCAGAAATCCCCTTGATTGTTCCGCTAGACACTTGTTTTTCTGTTCCGCTGTATTGCCGTAGCTGACGAACCTACATATATTGAGACTTAAAACTGGAAACTTGTATTGTCGAGTATGATCTATCATTTTATGCCCATTTTGTCAAGATTAGCTGGGGGACCATTTGGGATGATGTTCTTTATCTGAAAAAATCGGACCATGCATCTCAATTGGACCTTTAAAGAGATAAAAACAGTCTCTTCGACCCCTTAATTATAACTACATTATGAAAGATTCCAAAATGCGTGGCCACCATTTTTGAGACACGTGAAAGCGTTCAGGAATTCTATGTCTAAAGCTCCCTGCATGCAGTCGGAAAAGCGGTAAAATGATTGCACCGTAATGGCGTTTCTCGAAAAGTTTTATGGTCTGCATTTTGAAAGTTCGCGATGCTGGTCTTGCGGAGTTTAGGTGGTAGTTCGCCCAGCAGTAAATTTTCTCTGCACGAGTTAAAGGCCGCGGGCGAGCGAACGCCTCCGCCACATATCTTTCTACCATCTTCTATCAATAGTTCGTGCCTGCGTTCGCGAACTTTCATGGAAACTTCTTAACGATAATGGCACACTTAAACGGCCTCAATTATGGTCACCAATATTACAAGGACGCATGCCCTCACGTTCCTATCAACTCCCTCAAGCCAAATTCAGATTTTCAAAGACTTCGTGAAAAAATTACTTGTGCTAGTGTTTCGCAAGGTGCAGTGAAAGATACTGTTTCTGAGGGTTCCGCAGGGTACGCTAGAGACCTTATTCGAGCATACGCCACTTGTTAAATGCACAGGATAATTATCAATCTTAATAAAACACTTTGAAAAAAACCTTTTTGATTCCTTGTATAATATTTTAAATCGTATCCTCGAAATTACGCGCTCGTACCATATAAAATGTAGAAATGTATGAGTACGCGCGTAAGAATGTATTTACGTGTAAGTATTTTATATTATAATAAGTATGATTTCAATTATATGAGTATGTTAAATATTACTTTTTTTATTATTTTATTTCCCAAATCGATTGCTCTAACATAATATTATCTGGAATAAGGGGTCGTTCATAAACTACTATGCCAGTTTGAGGCGTGAAGCGATCGAGCCAAAAATAACAGTTTCTATAATAATAGGGATAAGGGTCAGTGGAAGTAACGTATGATCATAGATAACATTTAGTATGTTTCCTGATGATAAATTTTACAAAAGTATGCGAATTTTGAAACAAAATATGGTTCTGCAATTTTACAATTAATAAATAACTCAGTAACTTCAACTTATAAAGTAACTTCAAACTTCTCACTGTTTCCCCTATGTTCCTGTTTTTTTCTTTTTTCAAGATTTCTTCTTTTTTTCTGTTTTCAACACATTTAAATCTACCATTACATTTTTGGTTTAGTACTCATCATGTTCGGTCAAAATTCAACTACTTAGTTAAAATTTGACCTCCTTTTCAAGAATATATTCCTTTGTTTGGAAATTTGTCCGCATCGTTAAAAATATATCTATTTATGTTAAGGATTTACGTACATTTTGTACGTTGAAAATTCAACTATTTGATTGTAAATTAACTTTTTTGTTAAAACTTGGTGTTTTTCTGTAGAAATCAATTGGTTTTAAAATTTCTATCTTTTTTGTTGTAAAGTAATTTTATAAACTGAGAACTCAACTATTCCATTATTGGACGGAAACTATTGTTTGAAAACGCCTTTTTATAGTTGGAAAACTTACTTTGTGCCAAAATGCATCTTTTTAGTTTGAAAACTCTAAAAGTTCGTTAAAGATTAAACTTTTTTATCAAAAATTTAATTATGTTGTTAAAAATTGAATTAGTTGTTAAAAATTCTACTTTTCGGGTTGAAAATTCAACAAATGTTGTATGTGCTAAACATACAAATACCATAGAAATCTCTGACCTTTCATCTAAAAGCGTTGGTTCCTGACCTAGAACCTTAGAACCCCTGATCTGTTGATATGTGGCATTTTATGGATGAGACATTAACAAAGAATAAAAATAATTATTTATAATTTTTTTACGAGTAGGAGTTTAGCACTGTTAACCCAGGATTACGCGCGCCTACCAGAGTTACGTTAATAGTCGCGCAATGGTCATTTCGACCGAAAGCAATATCATGGGAAACATGTTATTAATTCTAGTAAAATAGTATAAGTAATACATCAATTTTTTATTTTATTTTACAAAAATAATTTTCTAAAAAACATTGCAGATTTTTATGACTCCTTGAGTAGTAGGGGTGATCTTAGGGGGTTGTTGAATATTACCATGCGGCTGGGAATTTTAACTTGGAGTTCTTTGAAGATAGATTGTGTATTATTTTTAATTTTTTAATTTATTAAGTAGTTTACGTGAAGACTCTTCAGATTTATTTAGATCAAAAATTGGGGTTGGTTTTAGAGGTTGTTCAATATTATTATGGTTTTGAAAATATAGCTTGAGCTTTTCTGAAGGTGATTTGGGTGATTATCTCAAATTTTAATTTTTTTAGACTTTCACGTAAAGACTCTTTGGACCGTTTTAGTTATAAACATTAGGGTTGTCTTAGGGGGCTAATAAGTAACATTATGAAGTCACGAATTCAACATGGGATTTTCTGTAGGTGTTTTGTATGACTTTCAAATTTCAAATTTGGCTGAGACTTTTACTTGAAGACCCTTTGGATCTGTTCAGATAACAAGTTAGGGCTGGTCTTAGGTATGGTTGAATATTATCATGGGGTTGCGAATACGACTTGGGCTTTTCTGAGCATGATTTGGGTGATTAAATCAAATTTTCAAATTTTTTTAGACGTTTACGTGAAGGGTCTTTGGGTCCGTTCAGGTAACAAAGAAGCGGTCGTCTTAGGGGTTATTAAATATTATTATGGGGTTGGGAATATAACTTTGGCTATTCTAAAGGTGACTTGGGTGATTATATCAAATTAAAAATTTTTTTAAGACGTTTGCGTTAAGGCTCTTCGAATCTATGCAGGTATAAAATTAGAAAAAATGACTAAAATTAATAGAAGCGAGACGGTCAATTAGACCGATGACGTATTTGCAGACTTGTAACAAAAGGGTAACAGGCACGAATGTCTGCGCAGCCACGTAAAAATATAAATCCGGAAACCCATAACAGTAATCGAGTTAATATTGTATTTCAATATATACAAAACCGTCTGTCCAAATGACCAACACGCGCCTACTCCCGACTGAGTGTCTATCCATATAAAATAAGAAAAAGGAAATTTCCACTCAATTTGTAGAATAAATCAAGTTAAAGGCGGGTTAATAAATTATAAAGTTGAGGAGAAGACAATTGAGGGAACAAGAATACGATTACAGGAGGAATGGCGTGTCCAACCGTTTGGAGATCGCAAAGCAACCCTCGTACGTACTTACATACGTCGTGAGGACTCTCTGTCTTTCCGCGTCTCCCATCCCCGGCCACCTATGCAAGGCAGCACCAGAGCGGACGTAGTATGCAGATTCGTGAAATAAATGCCTGAAAGTTTCACTATAACTCTGAGCGCAAAATCTCCAGCTCGTCCTCTCTCCAACCCTTCCTCCCTATCCCAGAACACACTCACACATACGCAGCTTTAACCAAGAAGCTCCAGGGAACCACCGCATTATTTAGTGTTTCCGCGTGGTTCGCGGAAAATGGGCGGATAATCTACCAGAAAAACCGTCGCGTACTGGTCCAAGCCAAGATGGTCCACAGTAAAAAATCTTCCACCCTTAAATTTAGGAGTTAAGGATGCTATTATTGTTTGCGTGTAGGGGGTATATTAATTTAAAATAATTATTTTAGTTATAGTAGCGTATCCGAACAAAATGGGAATTTTTTTGCAGGAGGCGTTAGGTTCGATAACTGTGCCGGTACCAATGGAAATTTGTCTATGTACTTCCACCGGGACTTTGGTGGCTCGGAACTCACCTTAAACTGTAGGCCTTCTCAATATAGGGTGGATAACTCTGAAGGAAGAGGCTCCATGTCCGGAGAAAAATTGCTTAGGGGTCACTACCCTACTTTGAGAAGACTCAGAAAAGAGTTAGCGATCTCTTTGGGATGAAGCTTCATGTCGAGTGGTCTCTCGCTCGGTGGTCGATGGTAAATTTCGAGTAATGAAAATAAAGACACACAAACATCTACATAGCGCGCCAAGCCATTGCGCAGAGTTTGTGCATCTAATAGATGACTTTGCAAGGTCCGCTTCGTCTACCTTAACCTGGCCGTCGAAGTACACCTTTCTAGCTAAAGGAGGCTGCCGAATGGCAGCGAGGTTGATGCTTACTTTGATGTGCTAAGAGGTCCGCATCATTAACTATGTGATTGGGGCACGTCTGGTACATGGAAGGTATATTCTCAGAATGATGGAAACAACGGAATGCACGGAGATCTAAACTCGGAGGTGTTCAGATTCGGTATACTGCCTTGAGAATCAGCACTGGCATATCTAAAATGTTTGTGTTGTAAGAAACTTCAAATTTATCAATCCAAGAAACAATTTTAGGGATAATATAAATAAACGATAGAAATATCATGTTTACACTTTTATATGAGCTTCTTTATAACACAAAATTCTAGGTGAAAACATCCGAGTGATTTCTACAAAACAAGTACGAGATTCTAGTGTAAAGATCAAAACCCAAAAGGTTTTGAACTTCGAAAGAGCAAATGCTT
>JAAAKG020141801.1:0-11769 GCA_010014905.2 Druon quercuslanigerum | reverse complement strand
AGAGCTTTTGTTTTTTTCTTTCTGTGTTATTACGTCGGGTATGTGTTCTTTGTGTGTTGTGTGGGTGGGGGTGGGGGGGGGGGGGGGGGGGGGTGGGGGGGGCTAGTGAAAAGCAGCAAATTTTCAAAAAAAAATTTTAATACTTGCATTTATTTGATAATTTTGAAATTTTAAGGATAGTTACTTACACATTTTGAGAACATAACAAATATTTTTTTTAAATGCAATATGGCGGTGGTACAGGTTCTCGCACAAGACCTCTTTGTTGGCCCACAAAATCACGTTTTTTCTTCAAATCCGAAACAAAAAACAAAATAGTAGTTTATTAAGTATCTTTTTTTATACCAAGTAAACCTAAAAAAAAATTTAAAAATTTTGTTGAGAAAATTATGAAGTTTTTAAAAAAATCGACTCAATTTTTTTAGTCTCTTTATTGTTAAAAAAGGGGTTTTAAACAATTATTTTTTTCAGATTTAGTTCTGCTTGGTGCAAAATATTATAAATATAGTTTCCACCAAATTTCAGCCTAATAAGTTCATTATTATAATAATAAAAATATAATAAAAATAGTTTATTATATATAAGTTAATAATTATTATATTATATTTTGAGAAAAGCGCGTTTAAAGTTTACAAAATCAATATTCATATGTGTGTACCTGTGTCAGTAAAAACTGTCTCTAAAATTTTAAAGGTAAATTTTTGTGATTTTTTTAAATATATTTATCCAAAAATTGAAAAATCTTTTTTTTTTTACTCTCTGACCCCCCCCCCCCCCTAATACTTTATGGGATTTCAGGAATTTCAAAAAAATTGCAAGGGATTGAATAAGGTGTAGACGATTTCATCAAATTTAAAGGGATTTCTAAATATTTCGAAGGGTTTCTGTAGATTTTATATTTAAATATTTAAAAATAATAAAAAGTAATTCAAAATTTCTTAAGGTGCTTAAAAAATTTCCGAAGATAATTTTACAGATATTAAATAATTTTGAAGAACCTAAGGGATTTCAAAGCTTTTTAAGGTACACGAAAGTTAAGTTTTTGCAAAATCTTTTCACTTAAGTACTTTCATCCAATTTAAAGGGATTTAGAAGAAGTTCACGAGATTCCTAATATTTCAATATTTAAAAATAATAAAAAATATTCTGAAATATTCCAAGCTAGTTAACAAGTTTTCCAAAGAATTCCAGGGATTTTAGAAATGCGCACAATTTCAAGCGCAGTCTTCATTTTTTAGAAATTTGAAAGCATTTTGTGATGATTCATATGTTCCAAGATATTTCAAATAAATAAAAAATAATTCAGAACATTTTAAGTGATTTTATGGGATTTTATAAGAATTTGGGAGACTTCGAGTTTGAAATATTTCAAAGAATTTTAACAGATTTCTCGGGATTCTAGCGGGATTTCAAGGAAGGTAAAAAAATATCACAATATGTCAATTAAAAACTTCATGGGTTTTTGTGAATGTTAAAATTTGGCAAGCGGTTGCATACGATTTGAAACAATATCATCAGATTTCAAGACATTTCAAGAGATTTGAAGAGATTTTAAGGGATTTTAAGATAATAAAAAATTCCATGAAACTTAAGAAATTTGTTGACTACCTTCATATCTTTCAAAATCCTAAAAAAAATTCGAAATTGTATTTTGAAATTTTGAAATCTTTAGAAATCTACATTTTGCTTAAAATTTGCTGAAATCTTCAGTTTTTGAATTTTTTTTAAATGAGTTTAAAACTTTTATTTAAAATCTTTCAAACATCTCTTAAAATTGAAAAAGTTGCCTTCAAATCTACCAGATTTTTTGCATCTGAAAAAAAAAATAATAATTCCAGTCAAATATTGATCATTTGAGCGGATATTTGATATATTAGGTTAAAAATAAATTCGATTGGTTCAAAAATAAACTATTTTCTTACAAATTATTTTTGTCTGTTAAAGATGCATCATTTTAATTAAAAATTTATTCCTTTCTTTTAAAAAAGAGCTATTTGATTCAAAATTTCTTACTTTTTTGGTTGAAAAATTTTTTTTTCCTAAACTGAAAATGAAAATACTTATTCCAGTTCTATATTCCATAATTTTATTAAAAAATGCATTTTCTTTGTTGAACGTTCATTTTTTACTGATAATTTAATTATTTGATTTTTATTTGAAAAACAATACTTTTTTGTCAAAATTATTATTTTTTGGGTTAAAGTTAATCTATTCCAGTTCAGGATCCATAATTTTCGTTGAAAATTTATCAGTTAAGATAGAAATTAATTTTTTTTACTAAAAATGTAACTATTTCATTTTCTTTTAAAAATTAATTTTTTTCTAATTCGAAATTCAACTATTTGGTTGAAAATTTGTCGCCTTTGATTGAAAATTAAATTATTTCGTTAAAATTAATGTATAAAATTCCTAGGGATTTCAATAAATTTCATAGAATATCAAAAATTTTCAAAAAATATCAAATAAATACTCAAAGGTATTTCGTGGATTTTAAAAGTTTTCAAGGGATTGCAAAAAATTTGAAACAATTTCATCAGATTTCAATGAGATTTTTAAGAATTGCACAATATTTTGAATATTTTAAGGGATTTCAAAATAACAAAAAAATCCAAAAGGTTTTTGAGGTACCTAAAAAAATGTCGATTAAATACTTCAAGCTGGATTCCATAAAATTTAAACCCATTTTGAAATAGATCCAAAGATTTCAAAACATTTAAAATGATTTCAAGCGATTTCCAAGAATTTTAGTAATTCCAAAGGATTTTATGGGACATCAAAAGATAGTTAAATTAATAAATTAAAAATTAACTTTTTTTCTAACGTATAAAAATTACAGAATTCAGAACTCAAAATAAGAACGAAACGAGGTAAAATAAATAGCTTTCCTCATGTCCTGAAATTTATAAAGTAAAATAGTCTTTTAGGAGGCAAACTTTTATCTAAAGTCTTATCTGAAATTTGTATAAAGTCATGCGTTATGCATTACGTGTTATACGTTTTGTACCAGTATGATGTTTTTTTTATAAAACACATAAATTCAATCTGAATACATGAATTGCACAGACCATGGTGAATAATGTCTGAAAATAAATGAGACATTGCCTTCAGCAAGACTGACTTATGTAATTCGATATGAATTTTAATATGTGCAATGGTTGGGAGTTCTGTATTGGGGAAAAAATCAACGTCATCGGTAAAATGATATTAAATATTAATACCGATTCATGATTGCACTTAGGCGTTTCTGATGTCAATCACAATAAATCATTGCTGCCAATGCCTTTTTTTGCGAATAAAAAAAATTGAATCGCCTCAATTTCTTACCTGCATCATAAACAAGGTTGCTATAATATAACCATTTCAAATTTACCTTACTTTTTCAACTAAAATGACGAATCTTTCAAATAAAAAAATTAATTTTGAATAAAATAGTTTAATTTTAAACTAAAAAATATTAGTTTTTGATCAAACTGTAAATATTTTTAAAATAGATCGCAGATGAATTGTATATATTTAAGAGAAAGTTGTATAAGAACTTTAATTTATGTACAAACACAAAGAGTGTATATTTGAAATAAATAATTATATACATACTATATATAATATAGGATATACATTTTTGATCGAAAAAAGAATAAAAATAAATTTTTAACAAAAAAAAGGTGATGGTTTAAAAAAACATGAATTTTCAATTTAAAAAAATAATACTTTTTAACTAAACATAGAACAGTTAATTTTTCGCTAAAAATTAATGTCTAACAAAAAAAAAGTTGAATTTGAAAAAAAGCACGAATTTTCGAATGAAGAAGGTACATTTTTAACCAAAAATATAATGGTTAAGTTTTCATTAAAAAAAATAATTTTCAGAAAAAAAACAAATTTTTGACAAAATGTTCAATTTTGAAATAAGAACGTGATTGTTCAGCTAAAAATAGTAATTTTATACCAAAGAAGATAAAATTTCAGGACAATAATAGTTCAATGTTGAACCAAATAAATTAATTTTCAATGAAAAAAATAAATTTTTTGCAAAGATTAATATTTTGGCACAAAATATAAATTTAAGAAGATACATTTTCTAACAAAAATAAAACAGTTGCATTTTTATTTCAGAAAAAATGAATTAAAAAAAATTCAACAAAATACTTAGTTAACCTTTTAACTAAAGAAATTAAATTTTAACAAAAAAAAATATATTTTCGACAACATTCTACCACAAACACGAATTTTTCAAAAAATGCATCAATTGTTGAAAAAAAAGATGAATTTTTAAGAAAAATTTTAAATCCTTAACCATAATAGTTTAATTGTCAACAAAACAATTGCATTTTTAGCCCAAAAGTTGAATTTTAAACACAAAAATGACACATTTTCCATAAAACAGTTAAATTTTCAATATAAAAAGTAACTTTTAAACCCAAACGTTTAATATACTGTCAAAATATTTAATTTTTTAAATGAGAAATTCTTTCTAAATTGGATCTAAAATTGTTTTGAAATTCGGAAAAAAATGGTTTGCAAATCTTTCAAGATTCTTTCATGAAAATTTTGGAAATATTTAAAAATATTTTTAACTCTTTCATAAAATTAATTAATTTTTGGAAATTTAATAAAATTTCTCATTATTTTTTTCAATATTTAGATTTTTTTCTAAAATATTTAAAACATCTTTTGAAATCAAACAAAATGCATTTGAATATATGCCCGACTTTTTTACATTTTGAGAAATCATCTCAAATGTAATTTTTCAAAATAAAAAATTATTCAAAATTTTCCGACGAACCTTTTTAATACCACTAACAATTTTTAGAAAGTTTCCTCGAACTGTTTTAAAATTCTGGAAAATAAAAAATAAATTGCCTTCAAATCTTATTTTCAAATATTTGATCAAATGTAATTTTTCAAAATAAAAAATCGTTTAAAGTTTTTCCAGGAAACTTTAGAAATTTGTTGACTACCTTAATACCTTTCAAAATCCTTAAAAAGTTTTGCTGAAAATTTTTTGAAATCTTCAGTTTTTGAATTATTTTTGAAATTAGTTTAAAACTTTTATTTAAAATCTTTCAAACATATTTCAAAATTGAAAAAAGTTGCTTCAAATCTACCAAATTTTTGGCATCTTAAGAAATTGTTCCAGTTAAATATTTATCATTTTAGTGTAAAATTCATATTTTTGGTTAACAATAAATTTATTTGGTTCAAAAATAAACTCTTTTGTTAAAATTTTTTTTTTGTTTTTTGAAGATTCGTCATTTTAATTATAAATTCATTTGTTTCTTTGAAAAGAGCTATTTGATTGAAAACTTGTTACTTTGTTTGTTGAAAACAATTTTTTTCTTAAACTGAAAATACTTATTCCAGTTCTATATTCCATAATTTTATTAAAAATTCATTTTCTTCTTTGAACGTTCGTTTTTTAATCATAATTTAATTATTCGAGTTTTAGTTGAAAAATGATATTTTTTAGTTGAAAATTCGTCTTTTTTAGTTTAACTTTGATTTTCTTAAATTAAAATGTAATTATTTAAGTTTTGGGTCACAATTTATCTTTCTTAGTCAAAATTATTATTTTTTTGGTTAAAGTTAAACTATAACAGTTAACGATTCATAATTTTCGTTGAAAATTTACCAGTTAAGATGAAAATTATTTTTTAACTAAAAATTTAACTATTTCATTTTGTTTTAAAAATTAATTTTTTTAAATTCGAAAGTCAACTATTTGGTTGAAAATTTCTCGCCTTCGATTAAAATTTCAATTATTTCGTTAAAATTCATCTATTTTGTTGAAAAATTATATGTTTTGATAGAAAACTAGCTTTTTGTTTACAAATAAATCATATTGCTTAAAAATGCATTTGTTCGGTTTTAAAATACCACTGTGCCAGTTGAAGCTTCATAATTTAATTTGAAAACTCATTTATTAAAAATTTTTGTTCTGTTGTGTTTAAGGATCTTTTAAAATAAACGTCTCATGATTTAAAATAAATGTTGACTTTTTGCGACAAAAATGAAAGTTTTACTTTTAGTTGACCGGGAAAATTAAAAAACTTTACCCGGAAAAACTGGGAAATTAGCGGGAATTTCAAATCGTCCAAACCGCCACCTTGGGAATAATTCAGTGAAATTAATCATATTCTATAATAAATTATCATTCTGCTCAAAAAACAATATTATTTGAATTTATGAAAACACAAATTGTCGAATGAAAAAAATTTTTAATATGCAATTTTAGGATCGAAATCGTTTGTAGATTTTTTTGATTTGTGCATTAATAGTAGAATGCATGGCGGCATCCAATATGGCGGTTTAAATTCCAATTTTTTTTATTTTTACGGTACTTTTTCCAGCACCAACAATTTTTGTTCAATTTTAATAAAAATTAGTGCAAGATGGTTTTTTGGGTCGCTCATTGTGAATCTGCTATCATGTTTTCACAATTCAAGATAGCGGATCCAATATGGCTGCCAAACATTTCAAAAAATTGTTCAATTTTTATGTAAACTCGTATAGGTGGGTTTTTTGGGACGCTGATTACGAATCTGCCATCAGATTTTCAAAATTATAGATGAGAGAGCAATGAGCAATGAAATGGATAAAATTAGTAAATTATATGAGCAGAAAATTTATAAGAAGTGCGATGTATATTCATGCACACCCTGCTTCTCAATTTATGATAAATAAGTTAGAATCTAATACTAAGTTTTGGATTATTGATTATAAAAGGTTTTATTATGAAAAAAATTAATAAAAATTTGAAAAATTTGAAAAAATTAAAAACAAAAGAAGAGGCCTTCTTTACTGCGTTTACATCCTCGTGGTAAAAGCCGAAAAACGACACATAATACCATATATGTCGGCTGACAAACGCGACCCATAACCTCCCAATTCATTATTTAATGAAAATTGAACAATTTTTGGAAATTTTTGGCAGCCATATTAGATCCACCATCTTGAATTTTGAAAATCTGATAACAGATTCGTAATGAGCGACCCATAAAACCCCCTTATACGAATTTTCATAAAAATTGAATATTTTCTTGAAATGTTTGGCAGTCATATTGGATCCGCTATATTGAATTTTGGATATCTGATAGCAGATTCGTAATCAGCGACGCAAAAAAACTATTTTGCACTAATTTTTATCAAAAATAAAAAAAAATTCAGTGCAGGAACAAGTACCGTAAAAATAAAAAAAATTTGAATTCAAGCCGCCATATTGGATGCCGCCATGTTCAATTTAAAAAAACCAACCACTACATTTTAAAGACTAAAGTGCATGGACACTTTAAATGCACAAATCGAAAAAATCTACCGATGATTTCGATCCTAAAATTACATATTCAAAATTTTTTGCATTCGACGATTCGTTATTTTTGTAAAATAAACAAATATATCTTTATGAATATGCATTTTTTTAAATTTCTAACTGCAGACAATTTTACGTCGGAAATAGGTATTGTCGATTTTTTCTATTACCGATTTCATAGTTAATAGAGCCGTTGAAAAAAATCTTAAAAATGTGTCCAGTGAGGACTTAATGGGTTAATATACCACGTAAACTGTATTTCTTAATAGACGACCTAAAATGTATTTCATTAATTTTTCTATATTTTTTTTTATAAAGTAAACGAAAAGAGTCTGGCCCATTTATCCAGACAATGATATTGAGATTGATTATTATTTATTCAAGAACTTATCTAGACAAGATTCATTGTCTCGATATTATCGGCCTGGATCTCCCATATACAATCAACCTACATCTGCATACTAGTGTATTTTGCATATAGATCATGAGTCATCATAAAAATATTAATTTGTTATCGTACTTATTGTGCCCCTATAATCTAGGGACGCCAAACCAGTTGAATGAAATGTCTCATAAAAATATTATCATCGACAGCATTAAAAGAACGTGTCTTTATAATATTTAACGGTGTCAGCGACTTTGCTGGACAGAGATGACAGGTTTGAGTAAAGAGAAAATGAGTTTTAACTAGTTTACTACCTACTTTCATGGTTATCACATGAGAAACAAAAATACAGACACCAGACTCGTTATTCAGTAAGGGTTTTTTTTTTTTTTAGTTGTGAGTTTAAAATTAGGTTCTGGTATCATGTAAGAAAAAAAAAGATTTTTTTTAAACTAAAATTATGAATTTTCAAGTAAAAAATACATTTTTTAATAACTTTCAACACAAAAGACGAATTTTCAACCAAGACGATTATTTTTGTACTAAAAAAATTAGGTCTCTACAAAATACACGTTTTAAACTAAATAGATACATTTTGAACCGAGGAGATTAATGTTTCACTAAAAAAGACGAAATTTCAGAAAAAGGTTGCTTTTTCAACCAAATCTTTTAATTCTCAGGAGAAAAAAGGCATTTTTAACAAAAAGTTGAATTCTCAAAAAAGAAAATTGATTTTTTAACAATACAGTTCAAATTTGAACCAAGTACTTGGAATTGCAACCAAAAAGACAAGTTTTGAATAATATAGTTGATATTTAAGCAAAATAATTGAATTTTAAACACGAAATATAAAGTTTTAACCAAGAAAAATATTTTTCTACTAAAAAGAAATCGACAAAATACGTCAATTTTCAACCAAATAGTTCAATGTTTAAAATTTCTACCAAAAAAGACGACATTTTTAGAAAATAAATGATTTTTCAACGAAATTATTAAATTTTCAAGCCAAAAAGAAGAATTTTCTACCAAACAGCTAAATTTTTCAACCTTAAAATATAAATTGTTAACGGAAAAGATAAATTTTTTAAAGTAAAAAGACGAATTTTCTACCAGAATAGTTGAATTTTAACGCAGAAATATGAATATTCAACAAAGCAGATTAATTTTAAACAAAATAATTGAATTTTCAATTATAAAAATGGAATTCGAACAAAGTTGATCAACTTTTAAACAAGCAGTTAAATTTAAAAAAAAAGACCAACTGGCAAAAAATATTTAATTTTGCAAATAAATTATAGAACTTTGAACACAAAATGAAGAATTTTCTAAAAAAACAGTTGAATTTTAAACCAAATAATAACATTTTTAAAGAAATAAATGAATTTTTAATTAAGAAAATTATTTTTCTACTAAAAAGAAAATAATTCTTTAGAAAATAGATAAATATTAAACCAGATATAAAAATTTTTACCACGGAGATTAATTTTCTACAAAAAAGGGATTTTTTTAAAAAGTTAATTTTTTAACAAAATTGTTCAATTTCCAAACCAAAAATATGAATATACTAAAAAATAATTGAATTTTCATTTATAAAAATAAAATTTGAAAAAAGTTGATCAACTTTCAAACAGACAGTAAAATTTTCAATCATAAAAGACCAATTATTAAGAAATATTTAATTTTGCAACTAAGTTATAGAATTTTGAATACAAAATCAAGAATTATTTAAAAAACAGTTGAATTTAAAACCAAATAATTAAATTTTAAAACAAAGAAATTAATTTTCAACTAGGAAAATTATTTTTCTACTAAAATGAAAATAATTCTTTAGAAAATATATAAATATTAAACCAGATATTAAAATTTTTTACCATGGAGATAAATTTTCAACAAAAAAGAGATTTTTTTAACCAAATTGTTCAATTTATAAAAAAAAAATACTAAAAAATAGTTGAATTTTTTAATCCTAATATATGAATTGTGAACAGAAAAGATAATTTTAAATAAAAGAATTGAATTTTCAACTTAAGAAAAAGAAATTTTCAAGAAAGCGGTTAGAATTTCAAAGAACAAGTTGAATTTTCAATTAAAAAAATATAAAAATTCAACAAAAGGATAAATTTATAATTAAATAGTTAAATCTAAAATCGAAAGGATTAGTTTGTTTAATGAAAATGAGGAATTTCGTACAGAAAACTTTTCTGTCAAAAAGACGAGTTTTCAACTAAGAAAATTAATTTTCTACAAAAACAAACAAATTAATTTACAACAATTTACATAAAACTTAAAACAAACTGTTGAATTTTTATCTGCAAAAGTACTTGGATTTTCAAGCAAAAAAGGCAATTTTTTTACAAAATAGTTTCCAATCAAGCAGTGAAATTTCATCCGAAAAATTAATATTTAAACTTTAAATCAAGTAGTTAGATTCTTAGTTAAAAATTATATCAAAAAAAATTCAACGAAAGAATTACATTTTTAAACAAGCAGTTGAATTTTTGACCAAAAAAGATGAAATTTCTACAAAATAAGATGGATTTAAAAAAAAAATGGACGAATTTTCATCAAAGTGGTTGAATTTCCAACAAAACCAAATTTATTAGCTAAGAAAGAATTTTTAAATATAAATTTGTCGATTTTTCCACCAGAAAGATTAATTTTATAACAAAAAGTAAAAACAAATTTCACAACTTTGAATTTAAATATTTTTAATTTTAACTAAAAAAGATCGGTTTTCAACCAAAGCTTGAATAGTTATATTCCCATTAAAAAGATTAATTTTGAACTAAAAAAAAAAGAAAAACAATTTTCTATGAACTTGTAGCAATTTCTACTAAACTGTTAAATTTTAAAGAAAAAAGGACAAACTGTTCACAAAACAGATGAATCAACTCAAAAATATTAATTTTCACACAAAAAGTCAAATCATCCACAAACTAGTTGAATTTTTAGTAAAAGAAAAATTTAACAAAAAATAAATTATTTTCAACCAAAACTATCAATTCTCAGCTAAGAAAAGACTTTACGTAACTTATGTACGGCTCCTAAGAAAGAAAAATACAAACACCAGGGTTATTATTTAATAAACAATACCTTTTCAGGGGCGAGTTTAAAAATACATTCTGGTTTCGTGTGAGGAAAAGAATACCTGAAGAAAAGTGTTATGAAAGAGAAAAAGTATTTGCATATTCAGATTTTAGCGGCTGCCTAGTTTTACTTACATTTGACTGATTTATCATATTTTAACATTAGCACTTGTGTTTCACTCTTTTCTCACACGCCTACCACGAAATAGTTTATTTATTTTCCAAGAGCAGGTTTTTTAAAGTCATCTATTCCTTCCTTATTTTGTTTTTCAATTATTACGCTCCCGCTTTGTTGACTTCTTGCGCTCATTTGTGCATCATTGACGATCTCTTATATAATTAACTTAATTGTTTGATTAGCTTCAGTTTTGTTTTTGTTTGTTAGCCTTAAACGATACATTTGTTTAAAAAATTTCATAATGGTAGGTTTTTTATAAAAAAAAAAAAAATAGAAAGACTAAGAAGGCTGAATGAACAAAATAGAAGCACCAACTGTGTTATATGGCAGTGAGACCCGGAAGAATAAGAGCAGATGATATGTCTGCTAATTTTTCCTTATTTTGTTTAAATTATTACGCTCCCTTTTTGTTTACGTCTGACGATCATTTTTTTTTATCTTTGACGATCTCTTATATAATTATCCTATTTGTTTTACTAGCTCGACTTTTTTTTTAGCTTCAAGTGATAAATTTTACCAGAAAATTTGGTTGACGAATTTTATCATGGTAGGTCTTTTATAAACTAAAAATAGCATCGAGAATTGGAAGTATAAGAGCCGAAGATTAGAAACTTCAGTTTCAAAATTTCCTAATTTTTGATTTTCCTCTACTTTTTAACAAATTATTTTTGAATTTTGTATCAAATAGTTAAAAGACAAACTCCCAACAAGAAAGTGTCATCGTTTATATTTCATTCAAGAAAGCTTAAATTTATACAAAAAAAAAGAATTTTAAAACCAAAAAGACGAATTTTCATACAATAAATGTTCAAAC
>JAAAKG020141800.1:0-11769 GCA_010014905.2 Druon quercuslanigerum | reverse complement strand
CAGGGATCGAACCCCGGACCTCTGAGGTGAAGTCCGAGCGTCTAACCAACTGAGCCACCGAGGCTCTTTTTTATTATTATTATTATTATTATTAAAGTAATTTATTAGCAATAGAAAAGATCTTAGGATCATCTGTCGAATTATTAAAAAATAGATATATAAAATGTAATTGCATACTTACTGGCATTCGTCTTCTGTCATTTTTGATCCATCATTACAGAAAAAAAATTTCCCCTGCGAGAGAAAAATTTCATTACCAAAAAAATTACATAATTTAAAGAAATCTATAAATAATAGGCGACATCGACTAAAATAATGTTAATTATAATTATATTCGCAAAAGCTAAATCAAAAATAGCGATAATACGAGCAAAGTAACGTGTAAACGAAATTCAAAAATAAAAACATTCCTTCCGACGTGCATATATAAAAGTGCTCTGCGATGCAACTTGTGTCGTCGCTAAATTGCCTACGATATTTGATACTCAAATATATAAAGCTATAATTTTATAATCTTCTGCATCGGAAATTTATTGTTGATTTTTTTTTCTTTATCCTATTTAAGAAATTTGTTAACCCTAAATTTCCATGCGCTTTAAGATAAATTCATGTTAATTATTTTTGCGATTACAGATGGTGTTGCACTGCTAGAAAGTTTTCAAACATTGTTTAATTTCAATTCAAATTTAGGGAAAATTTCTATGAATGTTACGAGTAGAATCAATAAAAACTTTTTAACGATGCAGAATAAACCAATTGATTTTAAAATGGTGGCAATTTCATTCACAAATCATGAATAATTACGAATTCATACAAGGACCTAAAGAATGATGAAAATAAATTTTTTATCGTGCAGATAGAATAGTCTTTGGAGTCATTCAGTTTCTTTCATTAACTAAGAAGTCCAATTTGGCGAAGAAGAGGCGCATATGCAAAACGAAACAATAAATCATTTTTGAAATCATGCACAGGTCGGTCAGTAAAAGCACGGTATTTTTGAGTGCAGAAGATAGCAGTTTATTTAGAGTTTTTAGAATATATTTTTATAGAGCAAATTTCATCATGCCCAGTACAAAACCCTTCATTACAATCACACTAAATCTGAATGTATCAAATTAATCTGCAAAAAAGTATCCAAAATTTAGGTATTTGTTTTTTTTTTATTTTGATACAAAATTTTCTTATCAAATGAATACCGTTGCAGCCAAAACAATACCTTTAGAATTACTGTGATTAACTTTAGCTCCATACGCCTATATCTAGTTGTTATAGACTCCTGATAATGATATTTATAATACTTTTTATATTTTAATTAATGTGAGTGAGAAATGTCCCTATTTAATTGTGAATTTTTTAAAAGTACATGAGTAGATGAGACATGCTTTTCTATACCCCTCTATTATACACAATTACAAACAATTACAAATTAAAACTATTTATCTTTTTCTTTGGGCCTTATAAATCTAAATCTAATCTGAATTTAAACAAATTAATTAGTTTTATTTTTGTTATCCTTAATGAATGGAATTCTTTTTTTATATTTACCAGTAAGCTTTCTAATGATTTAAAAAAGTTAACTATTTTCTTTTTAGCCTTATTTTCACTATTACAGATTCATTAAATATAGCTTGAAAGCAGTGGTAAAGCAATATTTGAAACGTGAAGCACTTTAAGATTTTCATGAAGTGTCTCAACACTCTGGGATTCAATTTAATTATCCAATCTCGAAATTGCGGTTTCTGAAGGTTAATGTATGGATAACATGCAATCATAAAGAATTAAAAATATTTATGTTCCCTCTAAAATTCCATTCTTACATTACACGGATTATGCATGCGGAATATTTCATGCTTGCATTTTTAATTGGAGAGAAGATTTACTGATTGTGAGTTAACCCTCAGAAAACTGTTCTCTTGGATATTTCTAGAACAATAATTAAATACTATATCTACACAAAGATTTAGTTAAAGCAATCAAAAAATTGAGTTGGGTCCACCCAATATTTCTACACAATAAATTTCTATATTGCATACAATTCTAGTAAATATTTGTTCATTATTAGAGAAATAATTTACGATTTTCAAAAGCTACAATTTTTTCTACGAATTTTAACAATTAAAATTTAGAAATCAAATTATGCGATTTGTATGATAGCTTAGTATTCAGAATGGATTATTATATCAAACAAGCTTTGGAAATGTTCTCTGTTATTTTTAGAGCAACGGTAATTAAATCGTTAAAATATTTGTTTAAATAAGTTTTAAAAAATTTTGCAAAAATAAATTGTAGAAAAACTTTGAATCAAAAGGTTCGAAGCATGCTATAACTATAGAAACTGTTGACATACATTTTCTACTTGACATGTATAACATGAATTCTAACTACATTGTGCAAATAAGGGAGCTTTCATAGGAAACTTTAAAAAGAAATATAATTAAGTTTTTTCTTTTACCTACAGTTTTTGATTGTATAAGGCATAAATATGCCTTTATTTGTAAAAAAAAAGTTTTACTCATATTTGAAATCATTAAAACCAATTGAATTAAATATTTAAAAGTTTTAACCAAGTTTTGAGGATATTTTTCGCAAATTCCAAGAATAAAATTTTTTAAATCGTTTGTTCACAAGCTGAATTAATGTATTCACTTGTTGTAAAACTTCTTATGAAATACTCTAAGTTTGTGTTTAGTTTGTTGGAAAACAGTGTATTGAATTATGATGCCAGGATATTAAGGAAGCAGAGAGACGGTATTTATAATGTAAGGAGCTTATAGGATACAAGTTATTGAGGGCGGAAGTAAGTTGTTCTTTGAGATGTCTGCGAAGTTTCTGAAGTATTGGATCCATTAGGGGGTGTGACGTGCTTCGAAAACACAATTCATACAAACTAACAAAAATTGAATTTCAATTTATTGTTGGGGCTCAAAAACATCAATACTATTAGATATTACTGTAGCTAGCTTTAATCAATTTGATTACAATGATTCATTTACAAATTTTGATATGAATTTCTACTTATACATATCAGAACTCAATAATCAAGTGTGTGTGTAATATTGATAGTTGTTGCCCTAGCGTTCAATTCTTTAGAAAATGAAAAAAATCCATCCATAATTCCACCTTTCAGGTAACCGTATAGAAAATTATCGGGGTAGACTTGCGTTTAGTTAGGGCATTGTATAGACCGTCTAACCTAGACTGCCTTTTCGGGCCTTCATCGGGTGCCGGTTGGTCTGTCATGACCAAAACATTTTCTAAGCATCACACCTAAATATCTTTTTTAGATTTTTAACAATAGCTAGGGTATTTAAAAGTAACACAAATGAAAAAAGTATTTCATCATCATCAAGTCAGTCTTTTTGGCCCTAATCGGGTGCAGGCTAGTCCTGATGACTAAGAAAATTTCTAGGTATCAAACTCGAATATCTTTTTGCACATTTCCAAAAAATTGAGGGTGCTTTAAAGTATGAAGAATGAAAAATTTACATTAAAAACAAAGGATTTTTCGTCTGATCACGCAGATAGTATTTGAAATCATTTTTAACGTCAAACATCTCAAATAAATGTTCGCAAGATCAACTGACTAGCTCTAGATTAGCTCATCCACACTAGCGCTAGATTAGCCTATCCAGACTAACGATTGTTCTATAAAAATGTTTAACTTCTGCTCAACGCCATAATAGACCATCTTCACAGCGTCACATCAACTGTCAAGATGGTTTATCCTGATTGGTGTAATTTTCGTCGGTTTCTAAAAAAACTGAAAATTAGGGTAAAAAAACTTTAGATCAGTGATTTTGAGTTTTCAGTGTGGCCAATGCATTGAGAAACTGGGATTTTTGTGAGACTTGAAAACCCAGGATAATGACAATTAATTTATTTTTAACCGTAAATTTAACTTGAAATATCACAAATTTTAGATATCATGATATAATACAATTTAAAATAAGTTTGATCTCAACTTTTTCGAGATATTAATTTCAATTTTTAGCATTTTCAATTATGTAATCATTCAGTTTAGAATGCGTAATTATAAAATCTTTTGATGTAAAAAATTTTCATTTTAGGTATTAATTTTTAAGGAAAACTTTAAATATAAATCATTTTAAAATGCAGTTTTGAAGACTTAAACAGCTAGAAATGAAAAGTGTTTGAATTTAAAAATGTTTTAATAAAAACGTTTTTAAATTGATAAACTGTGAATGTAAATTAATTAATGATTTTAAAACCGAAATGTAGTTCGAGTGATAAAAATTCAAGTCTTATAAACTACTTACAATTTTAAAATAATTAAAAATTAATAGATTTTTAATAAAACTTTGAACGTTATAATTTTAATTTTTCCATTAAACATCTTAGGCTTTAATTTTTGTTGAATTGGCAGAGGGATATTTTATTTTTTATCGATTTTTATTAATTGGAAGGATAATATTTTATTTTGCACATTTTTATGGTGTTACAAGGATGGGAATTTTGGCTTTCATTTTTTTTTCTGAATTCTAAGAGATCCTTCTTTGATATTATAATTTTCATTGATTTTGAAAGAATTAAATTTTGATTTTTTTAATTGAATGAATTATGCCATTTCTTCCTTTTTAATATTTTTTCGTGTTTAAGGGAAGAATTTATTGATTTGAAGCGCGGAACCTAAAGAAAATCTCTTAATGAATTAAAGGTAATTTTTTACCTTAAAATCTTAATTTTTTTACTTTTTCATTGAGTTGGAAGATAAGAAATTTCAGTCTTCAATTTTTTCCGAACTGGAAGAGGAACATGTTTTATTTTTGAAAATTTTATTAAAGTAAAGGATTATTACGGATTAATTAATTAATTAATTAATTAAGGATTTATTAAGGTAGGATTAATTTTGATTTAGAGCATTAGCAATAATAGCGTGGGTTTATATTTTGTACCAGAAATCCTTGAACTTTTTAATTTATAAAAGTAAAAAAATTAAAATTTTGCAGTTTAATAGTATTTCATTTAAAATTGTTCAATTGGAAGGTGTTAAAAATTAAGTTCAGTTCTGATTACTTCAAATAAACAATTTTTTAGTTTTCAGAGTTCGAATTGTTTAATATTGATGACCATGACAAATTTTTGCAAACAAGGAAATGACAGGGATTTTTTCCGCGAATAAAACAGCTACCCTGATTTTGCAATCTAACAACTTGAAATTAAAACCAAAAATGATATTTTCTCTCCAAAACATCTACGAAACCAATATCTCTCAATCGAATACTGATAAATTATCTGAGCAACCACTAAATTCATATCAAGACTTGCATTCAATTCTATAGAGGAGATCTATAGTCAGTGTTTCAGGAAAGTTTTCGGAAAATTGTGTGCACCAAGGGGAGTTGTGAATTACATAAATTTTTAAAACTTCGCAGACAACCCGTATATAGTGTATTAAATTTAGTCATGTCAACGTGCATGTTTCCGTTCGAATCTTTTTATAAAGTGTATACATATTACATATATACGTTTGTAAATAAAGGACACAAGAATAAATGGTCATAAGCGCTCATTGCCCCAAGAATCATTTCATCTAATAAACACTCCTTAATATACAAATCATTAATATTTTAACAGTATAAATTAAGCCTCCAGATAGTATAACTCTACATAAAACTTTTCACCTGAGAGTGGGACACACCTGAACATCGCTCAAACCCAAGCAATCAAGGGCCTCCTCGCCAACAGGCGAAATAATTTATGTGGAGTAATACTATTCTGAGGCTTAATTAGAGCATTTAAAGTATACTCTCACAAAGAGCCTTTTCCACAAAGCGCCTTCTCTCGCCAAGTGCCTCTCCGTTCCATTACCTCTAAATAAGCCACCACGGCGTCAGAGAGACATTTCCCGCCAAGCCTTAGGGATTTGGCTTAAATAAGCGGGCGCTTAGTGAGGACCTCGGTCTCAGGCAACGGGTGCTTTGTGAGAGTCTGCTGTATTTTTAATATATCAAATGATCTTACGGAAAATGACACATAGGACCAATTACACTGGACTCTTTAAATATCCCTTTTTTAAATCTATCATCCAACTGAACCTTTACCTTGAACAGCTGTACCCCGATAACAGCGAACATGAACTGTAGTAGATAGGTGACCAACATAATGTTGCCGATCGTTTTAATGGCGACAATCACACACTTGACTACGTACTTCACGTAGTTCAGGTCAGGGCAGGTGAGCAGGGCGAGCGAGCAGAGCGGGGTACACACGGGTCGATAAGAGAAAGAGAAACCAAAAAAAAAACAGCATAGCATTAATTAAAGGGCGCTCTTTGAAACATACAGGGAGAAGGATTAGGAGTTTGGAGGAAGAGGACAGATGATATTCGTTGAGGTGAAGAAGGCAAAGGATACATTGTTAGTGAAACTTTGGGTACAACGGAGTAAGTTGGGCGATTTATTTCTGTAGTTTGCACTCCTTTATTATCTAGTTCCTCTATTCTTGCGCTTGTCTCTTTTCAGTCAAGTTTTACCATCGTTGTTCCATCTTTATTTTTCGTCAGGTCTTGTTTCGTGAACTAAGCCCTCGCCATCCATCCAACCCATCCAGTGCTCTCTGTTCTTTTTGCTTTATTTTACAAGTTTAATTTTATTTTGCAATGCACCTAAAGGGTTCCAAAGTATGTAAATTCTAATATTTTAATTGAAAGCTAATTTATGAATTAGATCTAATAACAAATTTTAGTAGTAACAGGACGTCGATTAGAAAAATGCTTTTTCTAATTTCTGCATTTTTTCACTTGGTACATTTCCAGGGTTTTAATGAATTATGATTTGAAAAATCTTGATTCAGATTTTGTTAATTGAATTGGAAATATATATTTGTTTAAATTACATACAAATATTTCAAGGTTTTTAATTATTATTAAAAATGTTACGGGTCTGAAAAATTAAAACATGAAGTTCTTAAAAATCAGAACCCCTCCCAAACCCTAAATAAAATTATCCAGTTGAACAAACCCTAGCGACATACATATATATTGTAGACGTTTGTCGTGTATCTGCATGTGTTTATTCTAAAAACATCAAGAGTCTAGTATCTAACTAACGACATATCAATATAATTTTCAAACTAACAAGGGGAAGGAACAACCTTCGATTTGTTTGAATTTATACTTCTCTTAGTATTAGGTTATTACCAAACGTGTCATAAAAATCCACGCACGTTACATGGACAGCGATTAGAGCGTCCTTCGACTGCCGGTTAGATCGACCGGTAGCGATCTGAAATTGTAAGCGGAAAGTCCTGGCTTTCTTATTGATGACTACATTTTTGGCTAATTTTTGTTAATCCTATTCTTTAAGATTTAAATTGGCTATTGAATTAATTTAAAAGACAAAATACACTTATTTTTAGAAATTATTTTGCATGATAAAATTTATTTATTCAACGTTTACCACTTGTACTCCGAGAAAAGTTTTTTTACATAGACAATTATCATTTTCTTCATTCAATTAGGCAATAATATTTGAGTTACCATTTTGTTCATGTAAGACCATCTAGTTGTGTCTGAATAATTTGATATTTCGACATATCATTCTGAAGTGAAAATAAAAGAACACGTGTTTCAGTGTAATCAACCAATTTTTCTGGATTTTCTACAATGATTCGAAAATTACTTGAAAATTCTAAAAAATTAACTGAATTTAAAAAAAAAAAATCTCGAGAGTTACGTTCTCGACAAACCACTGCTTTACGTTGATAAAAATTTTTCTGAAAAAATCGAATTTTTGCATTTTTCTTGGAAACAACGAAGGTCCCAAAAATGATGTTATAAAAGTTTAAACGCCTAGAAAATTCCTACCAAAATATCTCTTTCTCTGTTGTGATATTTCGTATTGTTTACGAGAACAAAATTATATTTAAAAAATGTTTAAGGTGGGACATTGCAGAAAATATTTGATTTTTTTCTGTTTTTGAACTGACTAAACCATTTTTGTGGCCGGAAATTTTTTTATATTATTTAGGATTTTTTCCCGTAAACTATGTAGGCTATCACAAAACAGGAAATTATCAGACAATAATTTCAAAAAAAGAAAAAAATGTTTCTTTTCAGAACTTTTATGGATGTTTCAACGTTTATTCCAAAATCATTCTTTTTAACTTGAAGCCTTGGTTCTTCAAGAACAAAACTAACAAGATCTTCGAAGAATGTAAGAAATCTAATTTTTTTTAGTAAAATGTGAATGCGGATTCCTTTATTTTCACTATAGAATTATATATCTAAATACGAAATCAATCTGACACCATGACCTAGAAATTTTTTGAAATTTTCGCCTGATTTGGAATGAAATTGGTGATGAGATAAATATAAGAATTATATAAAAACAGTAAAATGAGAGTAATATAAATATTCAAATATAAAGAAATAGTAAAATTAAATGATACAATAATGGAATAAAAATCTTCAACAAAAAATTTCATAAAGAGAAGGATATAACATTTTTCAATGTAAATAAACAAAAATGATTAATAAAAAAATAATCAAAAATAGAATAAAATCAAGATAAGAATATTCAAACATTTTTTTGCAAGATTTGCATAATATAAAAGTGAAGCACACATTTACCATTATTTAATCAGTAGTAACATTTGCAAAAGTTAAAGCGGAAAAAGTTGAAAAAAGCAAATTTTTCATATGAAATAATTTTCTTAAAGAAATATTTTGGCTTGATTTAAATAAATGTATTAGTCGATTGCAATAAAATAAATGTGAATAAAAAAACATTGAAAAAAAATGCAGGCAGCAAGAATTGAGCCTAGACTCCGCGCTCAGAAATTTGGAGTGCTAAAAAGACGTACGAGTCGCGTTCCATGTAACGCTCGTCAGTTTCTTTAAAGCCAATTTATTTGAAAAAGGATGCGGAGCGCATCTTACCATTTTAGCATAGTACAAGTTTTGTAATGACCTATTACAGATAGGAGTATGAATTCAAAGAAGGTTCCGAAGAGCGCCGCTTCCCTTGTAAATTATGCACGTTGTTCTATGGGAAAGATCTATCTAAAACACCATTCACTCCAACTATAACTACACCACTTATTTTAACTAATACAACTCGTAACAATCAGCCACCCAAAAAATATGACCCACATAAAATAATGTAAAAAAAATGAGTCCAATACCTATACTTATGAAAACTATGTTCTATAAATACTTGAATATCGATCGTTTCTTTAGTGCATTTCAGGGGACACAGTGATCCAGTATGACCCGAACCATGATCAGATGAAAAAATATGTATGCCTACAATATTTTTGACGAAATTTCATCTAGACTTTCTTTAGCCTTTTTCCTCCCTATAAAGGTCTTTTGTACTGAACAAACATGATTTATTTTAACAGATATTTTATTATATATTCCGGCTATGAAGTATGAATATGAGACGCGAAACTTCTGCGAATGAGATTCTTGGTGTGTGAAAAAAATCTATTTTAATTTCTCTCTTTTCTTTCTGGCCGTTGATTTGAATGACCTTAAAGAAAAGCTGAAATTCATGTAGAAAATAGAAAGAAATATATTAGCTACTGCATTGTCGATTAGCGCTGGAAGAGATTTGAGTTGAAAGACACAATTCCTGATTTTTGAATTTCGTTTCGCACTATACTCTTCAAATTAGATGAAAGAACCAGTAGGTAATAGCCTCGTGTTAATAGCAGCACACCACTGCAACGCTCAGCTGGCAAATCATGCAATCTCATGGAATTTTTATGTATGTAGAGGAGCTTCAATCAGGAAGCCTTGTTTTATTTTTTAGCTCATTCACACGCGACAGGCGATTGAAACAAAGGGTGACAAAGGGATGTGTGATTGTTTGAAAGAAAGAAGAGGGTTGTGAAAATGTGAGAGTTAAAGTATACTTTTCACTTGTTCCTTCCAAGCTTCAGAGAGTCTGCATTCATTTTAAAAAGGTCAAACTAATTTACAATTAGTATTAAATTATACTTTAAAAAAATTATATAGATTTATTATTGATAATAATCATAAACAATAAGAACTGTAAGAAACAATTAAGGGACACTAAAATTAAACGTGAATAATCTTCCTACTCTTTATGCCTGTTTATTAGGGTGGTCCTTATATTAAAATTATACAGAGTCTAAACTATTTTATGTAATTTTCATTTCTTTTGTGCAAAAAATGTATGAAATAAATGAAAATGGTACATAATTTCTTCCACTATAAATGTATAAACTATATTTAATTTTTCCACCTGAGTGGAATTCTTGAAAAAGCCTTTAAACTTTTTTAATTCTTTTTACTTCCTTGAAATCCTCTAAATTTTCCTTCGAATTTCCTGAATTGTATGAATTCTTCTAATTTGTTTGCAATTCTTCTAAACTCCTCAAATTCATCTAAGTTTCCTGAATTCCTTGCATTATTTTGAAGTCCTTGGCATTATCGTACAACAGGGAATCCAGGGAATTCAAGAAATTTAAAGAATTTAGGGGAATTTAAGAATTAGAAGAATTTAAGGAATTCATGAAATTTAGAGGATTTAGGGAATCCAAAAATGTCATGGAATTCACGGAATTTAGGGAATTGAGGGAATTCTCTGAATTCCTTAAACTGATTTACTTGGATGCTCTAAATTGAAATAATTGAGAGAATCCACGAAAGTTATGAAATTCAGAGAATATTCTGAATTCGCTAAATTACTTGAGTTCTCTACATTCCTTCAATTCTCTAAACTCCTTGAATTCTGTGAATTTGCTTGAATTTACTAAATTCCTTGAATTCCCTGAAATCGTTGACTTTTCTGAATTTCTTGTTTTCATTGAATTCCGACAATTGATGTAATTCAGAGAAATTCGGAAGATTTCAAGGTAGTTAAAAGAATTTTAAATAATTTAAAACGTTGAGAAGCATACAAAAATTTTTAAAAAATTAAAAAAATTACATAGAACTCAAAGGAATACAATGTTTATTCAAAGTAATTTAAAGAAATAAATAATATTTTTAAATAATATAATCAGAGAGTGATAATTACTAAATCGGTTAATATTTACGCATCGCCCCAGGCACTTAAAGATTTCCATTAGATAAACACAGTACAAATAGTGAAAAAACGTTGAATTAACATAAATTTTTCAGCTTTTATTCAAATCAATGGTCCAAATAGGATGATAACTTCTGCGTTAAGCTTAAAATATCTGTATTTTAAAGAACTTAAAAGTCCAAAATATCCAAAATGGTGGACCCAACAATTTATGTAACAAAGGCATTATCTATAGTTATTAACCAAATAATTAGGAATGATTAAACATTGTAAAAAATGTAATAAATTATTTTTAAATTAATGGTAGACAGGAAAATTTCAGAATGATTAAAAAATCAAAGCAGGCGGACAATTAAAAATGAAAAAAAATGTCTGATAGAAGGAGAATTCTCACATTATAACTCATCCAATGGTTCAGGAAAACAAGCATATCTTAAAGCAGTTTTGCAAAAATCTTGTTTGAAAGGAATGAAAGGCTTTTATCTCTATCTCTTTGAGGTAATATTGATAAATTAAAAACATTTCCATTTCTAGGACCAGTGAATGCTTTCCGAAGCCACACTCTTTTTTACAGCAAACTATTAAAATATTTAATTTAAAACTGCAAAAATGAGCTATTTTTACAATACTTAGATGTCAATTTTAGCGATTCAAAACCTTTGTGCACGATTCACAGGGGAGGGTGGGGCGTCACGGACACCCTAACTTTCAATAATAATTACGCAATATATAAAAAGTCTGAGGCATTGAA
>JAAAKG020141799.1:0-11769 GCA_010014905.2 Druon quercuslanigerum | reverse complement strand
GTGTTGTCGAGAAGGCTGTGTACTTTTTGCTTTCTTCTTTCATCGGTATTTGATGAAAGCCAGCACTAAGATCGAATTCTGAAAAGAATTTCGCTCTACCTAATTGGTCGAGGATGTCGTCGATCATTGGTAGTGAGTAAGCATCTTGATCGGTATCCTTGTTTATAGATCTATAATCGATGACCATCCTGAGTTTGTTTCTGTGAATGTTTTTGTGAATGGGGAGTTAAACGGGGATTGTAAAGGTCTAATTATGTTTTTTTTTCAAAAGTTTGTTGTTTTCATCGATGGAAAATTCTCGATGTTTTTCGGGGAGTTTGTGCAAACGTAAGTTTACTACCTTGCCGGAATTTAGGATGATCTCATGCTCGGTGAGGTTTGTGCATGGAAGCGGTTCGTGAGGCAGCGAGAATACTTCTTGGTAGATTGTGATTAGTTTCTTTATCTCTTCCTGAACTTCGGCTTCGAGGTGGTCGATCCTGGAGAGTTCCAAGATCTCTTTTATCCGTTGATAGGATCCGGTGACATCGTATCGCGATTCACTTGTCTTCTCATTTACTGGCTTCGAGTGAATTGACGTTATTCTTTCGTAGTCAATTGTTCTGGGAAGTATGACTGGCTCGTTGCGATAGTTGAAGTATGGGATAAGTAATTTTTTATCTTTTATTGAGTAGATTCCGTCTGGTATCGCCTCGTGATTCTCAATCCAAACGTTCCTTCTCTGACAAATGGGGTTTTTTTATTATCGACTACTAAATGTTCTGGTGTTATTAGATATTTTTGAAATTTATTTAAAAAAGGTTGGCCGATAATACCTTCTTCGATGCTCGGAAAGTCTTTTTGTACCACATGAAATAGATGTTTTTTATCAAAATAGTTCATGTAGCAAGCCTCTCTTGAGACGTGTTCATCGTTGCCCATCAGAAACTTTTTATTAAATTTAAACTTTGGAACGTCGGGAATAAGGTGTAGATTATGTTTTATTTACGTTAATTTTGAGGCTCATGCTCTTCATGCTTACATTTAATTTATTGAACATTCTTTTCAAGTCTTTGATGGATTCTGCCATAACAAAATTATCATGTGCGAATGTTTACCCGCGTACCCATACTGTTTTGAGATCCACACCCTCTTTGTCGAAAAGAGCTATTCCTTAACACTTGTCCATAAATAATATAAATAGCTATAATAGCTTTGCCACCCATATATATTTTTTTATAGCTTGTAGGAGCCATTCAGTTACACCGCACTCTTTCTGGACTTACCAAAGTTTACTTGCATATACCTTGTCCAAAGCTTTTTCTAAGTCAAAAAATGCATAGAAAACTTTTTTGCCCACTCTCAAACTTTTTTCTGTGATTTGCCTAAGGCTACATATTTAATCCATACATGACCTTCCTGGCATAAACCTATTTTGGACTTCCCATATCTTTTTCTTTTTTGTTATTTTCATTATTTTACGAATATGTATCTTTGAGTATATTTTACTTACGCTAAGGTGAAAATTTTAACCAAAGAAGATGATTTCTGAAACCATAGTATAATAATTGTCTTTTAACAACAAGGAAAATTAACATTCAACAAAAAGTAGATGGATGCTCCAATTAAGTTTCATTAATTCAGTTTAGAAAAGGGAAAGTTTCTTGGTAGCCTAAAAAATCATATAATTACTTAAAAAGGGATAAGAAGTCGAATTGGAGAAAAAGTTTAAAATCTGAAATATCAAGGTAGTTCTCAAACGTTTTCAGTTTTTATTTAACATTACCGGTGCAGGGCAACTGCTCTTTCGCAAAATTTGCAAACTTTATTTAAATTTATCAACAGAAAACTTACAAAATGTTATCTGAGCGAATAAAGTTACTTCCAATGCCTCCCCCCCCCACTCTGTGTTGCCAGCTACTGTTTTTGGCACGTACTTCTCTCCAACTTAACTGTGTAATTAATTGATGGAAGGTTCCTCTAGTGAAAGCCAATCCTGGGTCGTATACATAAAAGATTTCAAAGAAACGAATTTCCGTGGCTCCAGTAACTTTTTTGAGTACAGTACTTTTGTATAAATGTCCTTTAACTGTTCAATCTAGTCCACTAATATATTTAGAGCTTTGAAAAATGATTACATATTCCTTAGTTTAATTAACATTTATTACCAAATCTAGTTACAATTTATATTCTTTACCTGGTTATGAAACTACCAAATTTTTAGTAAATGTTTTAAAACACAATAAATGTATGCAGTGATTTATCATTATTAATTAATGGTGTTTGTTTCTGCCTAAAGCAGAAGCTGGTGGATGATAATTAGGAACACGTCGTGATGAGATGAGTTCGTTCATCCCATAGTCCTTAATTTCTGTTGAAGTCATTTCCTCACGGCCACAAGGAATTGTTTTTAAATCCAACTTAATTATTTTTAAAGAATGATCAAGTATTGGGCGTAAAAACCCACGGTAGAATCTTCCAAGGATTTGACGTTCCTTCACTATTACAGGCACAAATCCTTCTATCAATGGAAAATGACGAGATGCTGCTTTGTAATATATACATTGGGAAACAATTAGGACCATATAAGTGGTAGGGTCTGGAACTCCTGACAAGCCAGGTTTATCGTTTTCGTTATAATGTACTCGTATACTTGCACCAATTCCGGTGGGTGGAACTAACGAGCAATATTTTCTGTTAGCACCTTCTCCGCGCATATCATCAGTCACATAATTATACATGATTGCGAGATACATATTTCGATCTGTAACAAGAGATAGAAACACAGTTTAATAGTAAAAATACTTCATTAAACGCTTAAATAAGAACATTTTGTTAAATTACCTGGTACCCAAATTCTCTTAATTTTCAGCCTGTGGACTTAATTTCGTAAAATGAAATACAAATGTATTTTATTAGTTAAAAATATGGCAAAGAACGATTCAATATGGACATATTTTATTAAGCTATTTTGTTAAGCGATAACAGGTTTCTTCTGCTCGTGCTCGCTAACCACTTGTTAACATCGGCGACGGAAATGATTTAAAAACAAATAATTACCTTAAAGTTCAAGGTAGAACCCTCGATATGATTAATTTTTTATTTTCCAGAAAGTGAGGAACGTACTGATCTTCTTTCATTTGATTTTCAAAAAGTGAATACAAGATTATAATGAAAAATAGCGTTAGTTTTTCTAAATATCCTGAAAGTAAATTTACATAAAATTCGCTCCTTAAAATTTTTTTATTTTTTAAAGAAGTAGATTGTAATAAATACCACATATCTGCTAATTTTTTTCTACTTGCTCAAAAATTTCGCGAGCAATCTATAATCTTGAGATTTAAATCTATAATGTACGTATTCGTCTCCTTCGCAGTCTCCGCCATGTTTTTACTTTTGTCCCTGCAGGCTGGCCTATTCGAGTAACGTGGTTAGTGTGGTAGCACTGTTGCCGCTGTAAAAGCAGGCGCAACAGAAACCCCCGGAGCGCAAAAAGCAAAATATGTGCTTTCATTATCAAAATTATTATTAAAAATTCTTATTAAGAGAAATTCATTCACGTTTTATAATGTTTATTTTCATAAATTTTTCTATTAATTTTATAGAGAGGGTTCAATAATATTATCTCCAAATTACCATTAATTAAATTACTATCAGTAAAAATATATTCAGTGTCATTTTAGCATACGTTTTAAGGTTAGCATTAGAGCAAGATTAACAGAAATCAGAAGCCAGTAGGCCGAGCGAGCAGGGAGGGGAGTACTCTCGACTCGATAGGTGGCGCGCAGATAGGGAGGGAACATTGACTTTCGGCGTAGGTATGCAGGGACGAAAGTCGAACTTTCGAGTGAGTTAGGAAGAAAAAGTATTTTGGACTCATTTGACATTTAGCATCTTAGCTGCTAACCCTAAATTGACATAAAAATTATGAACGTTTCTCACTGAAGTTTGCAGTCTTTATCACATTAATTATTTTGGACTGATTACTCTTTTGTTTCTACCTTTCAAATATTTTATATGCAGTAGGACGTCCTTTATTTTAGCAATATCTAAATGTTTTTTTATCCCCTTACCATTTAAACTTTATACATAAATAAAAAAGAGTTCGTGGAAAATATAAGAAAGATCGGTTCTTATTAATAAATACCCGCAGAAGTTAAAATTTTTAAATAGAAAATAAACTTTCTTCAGACCTTTTTACTCGAATGTGCACAAATTTTCTTGACGCAGACATAAATAAATTAAACTGGGCTGAGATTTAAGACATAAAACAAAGAACGAAAGCTTTTTTCGCAATTTATTAAATATAATATAATTGGGTCTGAATTCTCCAATGTAAACATTTTCACTAATTTGGGTTATGTATATTTTTTCGTGAAATTCTATAGTTCATTTTTGACCTATGTATGCTTATAAAAATGGTATATATGGCCCAAATATTGAACAGAGGTTGGACAATAGTGACATAGACCCAATCATGTGGGAACTTTTTCCGATTTATTATAGTGAAATTAAGGATTTATTGTAATTAATATCAATAATTTATTATTTAAATATCAGAAAATTACTATTACTAATACATTTCTAGGCGATAGTTTATATTTTTCGAACAAGCCCCAGTAAATTTGATAAGTCTAGAAAAGATTGTTTCATGTGTGTGTCAGTTGATGTTTAAAAAAAATTGAACAAAATCACTCAAAACTGTTAAACAACTTAATAATAATAATTGTTCAAAAGATAAATAATTATGTATTGCTAATAATAATGCCCCCTAAAAATGATAATAATAAACAAAAAATTTTCCGGATAATTAAGTACACGTTGTGATTTCGACGATTTTTGAATTATCGTCTTACTTTTTATCAATGTCTAATCAATATTTGTACCATAGTTTATACCATTTTTATAAACAAGTACACGTCTAACATAAACTGAAGAATTTAGCATTTAGCTAACGGGTTTCTACACGAAATTTCAATCTTGTAAGTAAAGTAATGTGTTAGGTTTCTTGTCATTTATAAGCATCGAACTTTTTGACCTTTTTTATATTTCATCATATTCATGGGTTTTAGTGTTTACTATGAATTTTTTATTAAGTCTACTAAAATATTATTCTTTTATGAGCGCTAAATTGAAATGGTGCAGTGCTGCCAACTCTTAAAAGTTTTTGTTTTACTGAATAAATAAGTAAATTTTCGCTGATTGTCAGTGACCGATTTCCAGCTTTCTCGATTAGTGAAATCTCACGGACAATCAGTGAGATTTTACTGATTCAGATTTAGGAAGAAAAACAAAATGAAAATTTACAAGAATCCCAGTAGAAAATATGAAAAAATATATACATTTGATAGCACAAACCCAATGATTATATATTGAAACAAAAATTTTGAAAAAAATTAGGTTACGTTCTTTGTATGCTTTCCTAAAATACATTAAAATTTTATTCATTTGTGTCTATTTTAATAAAAGTTATAAAAATTCGAGTAAAGAGGACTAAATATACTTAAATTTTTTCTTTAAAATTACCACAGTTCGGGGGCACGTGTTAGTAGGAAACAATTTTCCTTGCATTTTGTATGAGTCTTCTTTCTTTTATGTTATGAGATAAGGGTGAGGGGTACAAAAATTCCGACGTCGAAAAATAACGGACACTAAGTTACACATATACAGTTACTTTTTGTCTTAACTTTTTAGAAAAGTAAAAGGCGTGAAAAACGAAAATCGTTTCAAGATGAAATAAAAAGAATAATCATAAAAAGTAATTATTAATATGAAGACTGCACTGAACACGTTAGGGGCAGTCCACATACAATGTAAATGGTTTTTAACCCAAAATGGGGGAAGGGGTAACACGTATTTAACCAAAAAAGGCTTTTATAAATCTTATCAGAATTGTCAATATTAGGGGCACTGAGTTAACCCTTAAAATGTCTTTTTGCAATTAGTTATACGTACTAATAAAACATTAAGCTTTTGCAACTAACTAATATTTGCTCCTTAATCATTTTAGAAAGCATTATTTCTCATTCATGAAATTTTACCTAATATTAATAATTAGATGTTCAAATAAAATATTGAAAGTATCGAACGTAATTTTGACAAAAAATTATTATTATTCTTGACTATTTGCTCCTATATTGATGCTGCATATTTGCGGTTTTTCCTGAAAGTTTAAAATATTTGTTTACTTTTTACTTATAGACATAATAATTATTTCAAGTTAACAAACATGATTATTTAAACAATTGATTACAGTTTATTACTATCTTTTCTTATCACATTGTTAAAAAGTTGCAGACTTTTCTAGAATTTGTATTGACTTTTTATTTCTCCGTAACGTTTATCTGAGAGAAGATAATTATAAACAATATTAAATTAATTATCAGTTATATTTCTTAACTAGCATTAAAATATTACTTCACTGAATAAATAGGTGACAAAAATGAAGGATTGTAGAAAAACCGCAAATTATCTATCATCAATATAGTAGAAGATAGTTATAAACAAAAATAAGCCTTTATTTAAACAGTTATTATTTCTTTACTCTAATTTAGAAGTGAACAAAATGTAAAAAAATAGACAAAACTGCAACATTCTAATATTACTCAAAGAGAATATTATTTAGTTATTTAATGTTTCAATGATTATTAAGAAATTTTTCAAAAACAATAATTAATTGATTCAAAAATTTATGCATGCATCTAATTCGATTTTATTCTGCTCATAAATAGCAGAAATTTGTATTGTATGCTTTAGAAACCATTTTCATTTTAAAAAAGGGCAAAAATCATAATTAGCACCAAAAACTCGCAAAACCCAATTTTGTACTTATAGGGTTTATTTAGGACACTATGAAACAGCCTCGTGCGGTTATCATTCAAAAAATAATTATTTACTGGGATGCTTTAGCTAATTTTGAAAAGAAATATCGATGAGTTTCAACTCGCTGCATCTAATATTGAAGATTGTGAATGAAATGTACAAAAATGTACATTGCCGTCTCGCAAAAAAGTCTCCGTTATAAAGGACACGGAGGCCCAAAGGGGAGTGAGAGTAATGGTGTAAGGTCAGCGGAGGAACTTAGCAACAACGCAGGAGTGTATGAAAAAAGCAGGCAGTACCCTCAGCCGTTAACTGCGTCTTCTGCTTCAGTCATTTTCAGACTGTTGCAAAAATATCGCAGGACATTCGCTTAAGTTTGCGTTTAGTCACTCAGTGTTTCGGTTATGTGTGGTACGAAAATGTCGAAGGAAGACAAAAGAAGGCGTTTATCTTTCAAATCAAAATATAAGCGTTTAGATGAAGTTAAATCAGGTTCCTTATAAAAATCTAGTTAAAAGAATTTTTTTTTGACTGAGAATTTTACAAATATTTAGAATGACAAATCTTCAAAATAATTAGTTGAATTGTCATCTTTTTCAATCATAATACTATTCACTTTATATTCCGCAATTCGAAAATCGGTTTAAATTTAGAAACTTTCCCTTTTCTTTACCAAGTTTTTTTAATGAAAAAATTTTCGAACTTCAATTTAAAATGTATTAAATTCAAGAGATTTAATTTCAGTTCTTTCATTTTTAGTTTGTTTTTCATTACATCAAATGGATAAATGCTTAGCTTTAGAGTTCGCATTATTTTCATTTTATTGACCTTGAAAAATGTAACATAGAGTACAGGTGCAGCAAAGGCACAAAAATTCGCATTTAACTTCTTCCCAAACACATGTTCACTAATTTTAGGTTTTGTAAATTGTTGCAAGAAATTCATGTGTTCAGGTTCGCCCCACGTATGTCTTTCAAATTTTAGGTTTTGTAAATTGTTGCAAGAAATTCATGGGTTCAGGTTCGCCCCACCTATGTCTTTCAAATTTGTATATCTGGCCCAAATATCGATCAGATATTGGGAAAAGTGAGACAACCAGACAAAAACCGTCGACAATCACGATGTGATTATTAGCAGTATTTTTAGGATTTATTAACATTCTTATTATAAATTAATGATTATTTATCTGTTAAACAATCATTATCACCATAGATTTTCCTAAAAGTTTTCGTGATTGTATTCAATTTTGTTTTTAATCGGCAATGTCTTCCTTTTTGATTAAAACTTTAATTAAAACGTGGAGAATAGACAAATTATTATTTCAGATTGTACTTTTTTAACAGTTACGTAATGGTCTAGAATCATGATGACACCACAGTTATTTTAATCGTGATAACTGCTCCAGGTAGTTAATGTTTGTTAGTTAGAAGCTTCTAATGTGTCCCCTAAGGATTTACATTTTTCTTGCACCTTCTTCCTATTTCTTAACACACCTCCCACACACTTACTTGGTGGTGGGAGGGGGACCTATAGTTTAAGGTGGGTTCCGAACCACCAAGAGCAACAGCCTAAAGTACTGCGAGAACCTTTTTCTCTAGAGGTACCGGTCCCACGACTCTCCGGAGATGAACAACTTTCTTGCTAGGCTAGTGTTAACCGCATGGGCCACCGAGGCTTTTCCAGATTGCGAGGCGGGAATCGAACCCGCAAGCCGATAGAGTGGGTCCAAAGCCTGCGCTTTAGCCCCCACGACGTGTAAATTGGATAACTCTTAGCAAAATTTTTTTAATGTGTGCGTCAGTTAATATTAGAAACAAAATGAACCACAATGACTATATTAATAAATCGAAGAAAATTTTAGCATAATTAGGTATACATCGTGAATGTCGAAGATTTTTGTATGGTCGTCTCACCTTTCCTAACGTCTGATCAACATTTGGACCATATATACAATTTTTATACACATACTACATGTCCAACATGAACTCTATAATATAGTGCACTCGTTAATAGAACCCATAGTTACCAGGGGTCTTAGTTGAAGTTTGCCGGTTTTACTCATAGATGTCGCTAGATATATCTATACATTTCTATGATTTCGCATCAATGTCATATTTTTCTATGGACAATAACCTTCAAAAATACACAATTCCATTCCGTCAAAATAATATCATCATAGCTGCTTAACTCAGTGAATATGCTGAGTTTCGTTCCATGTAAATCGCATTTGCGTCAATTTAAAAGTGGAGATTTCGATTTAACAGACAATGAACATCCTGTTTCAGCGAAAAAGTTAGAACACGAGGAATTGCAGACGTTATTGGATGAAGACTCGACCCAACCGCAACAACAATTGGCACAAACACTAAATGTGACCCGAGGAGCAATTTGCGAACGTTTAAATCCATGGGAAAAATCCAAAAGTATGGAAAACGGGCACCACACCAACTGAACGATAGACAAATGGAAAATTGAAAAACCATTTGTGAAATGCTCTTTCAGCGGTTCGAAAGGAAATCTTTTCTGCATCTAATCGTCAAGGGGGACGAAAAATGGATTTATTTCGAGAGCCCGAAGCGGAAAGAATCATGGCTTTCACCTGGTGAGGCTTATAGCCAAATCACTAAAAGCAGCTTTTAACATTTCAAGAACATTACTGCACTTTATTCCATTTTTGTAACAAAACTGGATGCAAATCCTCTGGTCCATTTTTTCCAAAAGTAAATAATCGCTGAGCACACTAAACCATGTATAACTTGACTGACAGCTGATGACAAAATAAACATGCAATATGGCTACCAATGACCATACAGTATCCAGACAAGTGCAGCAACATAATAAAAAAAAATTGCCAAACGGCAAAGACAGCCCGGAAAATTTGAAAAATCTCGTTATTTTTTTATCAAACCTCGTACATCATAGCCACGCGCTAAGTCAAGCGTCTGATAAGATTAGGATGTTATAATCTAATTTAATACGATGCTTAAACCACCTGTGATGATTTTGTAGGTATAAAGCTACGAGCGGCCGTGAACGTTTGAGGTGACAACAGTGTCCTCTGGATGCCTTCTCTCAAACCTGGTTATGCATCATAGCCACGGACTAAGACAAGTGACTGGTTGAGCTATGGATGTTATAAGTTGATTTAATACGATGATATTGTGGGTATACAATTAGGATTACAATTATTGTAGGTTTTCTGATTGGCTCAATTCTCAACAGTAATAGCAGATAGCCGTATCCTAGGCCTATTGAGCAATAGTGTTTTAGTTTAGGCTATACTAGTAATATAGTTATGACTAAGATTTATTCATTTATAATCCAAAAATTTTAAATTGGCTTACTAAAATAACGGTGCTTAGATATTTTCAATGGCATACGACTAAGGCAATTAATAGAAGTTTCAAAATTTTCTTTAAAAACATGTAATGTCACTTTATACAAAATATTAGCAAAAATATAATTCACCTTCGATTTTAAACTATACAGAATTGCCAGTATAAAACTAATCATTTTATCACGCATTTCGTACAGTTTGCTTAATTATAAATATACAGTTTGCACCGGAATTAGTAATCTTATTTCTGATTATCTTGAAAGAAAAGCAATAAAAAGAAAACCATATTCTTTTCTACTTTTCCTTGCCTATTTTAAAAATCGGAGAATTTTATTTAAGATTTGCTTTCTAACAAACTTACTTTTATTTCTTAACTTATTTCTACAAAATTATTTTTTACATAAAACATTTATATACAAACAAAATGGAAAATTTTGATCCTGGCTGATCTCATCCGTCCACTAGCGAACGTGAGCAGTAGCAGGTATACAGTCGGCTATTGAGTGTCGCTTAGCCAGCTGGCCAGTTAGTCGGCTAATCGACTGGGTCGGCTATTTGGCTAAATACACAAACACACACACAAAACACACCCGGAGTTAACGATAAACTGCAACATTTCGTAGCAGATAGCGGTGCATCGGCGTAAAAACTGTTTGAAGAATGATCTAGGAATGTTGAAGATGGTATCATCCCAACTGTACACGTCTCAAATAATACGACAATATTTCGAAGTTGCAAATTTAAGTGCACAGATGGGATACTTCCAACTGTGCGCATCTCAATTTGTGAGGGGTACTTCAAAATGAAAGATACAAAATTCAAGCGTTCAAATGTATAGATTGAATAGTGCAAGTTGGTTCGATTAGGTTCTTCATGTTTCTTGCGCTCATTGGATTGGGTTTTCTATCTTAGTTACGTTCATTTGGGTTAGATTAACAGTACAGGTTAGCATATCCATACCAATCCAAGCAAACGTCACCAGCTCAGATAGATCAACACAAACGAACGTTACCAACAACACTAACCTAAACGATCGCAATTGATAGGACCTACACAAATGAACGCAAGTAACACAACAAAATCAAATGAACGCAATTCACATAGCGAACCGCAAAGAACGTGACCAACATATCTAAATGAAAGAAGCGTAAGCGACACAGCAAATCCATTCCAAACGAAAGCACGCAACATAAAGAACCGCAACAAACCAACCTGTACTGAGCAACCCAAAATAACCGATCATTTTTTTTTTATCTTCAATTTGGAAGTGTTCATGGAAAATCTGAATTTGCAATAAAAAATACATGTTCCTATTAACAATTTTAGGGTAACCACGCTGCCACCCCCCGGGGGTGGGCGACGCGTATATTTTTCGGGGACGCATTTTGCCCTCGAAAATAAAAAAATGTTATTAAAGACATTTTTTCATTATATGTGTATTTCTTGAAGTATTTCAGTGTCTCAAGATAAAAGAAACAGCACAGAGAGAAATTCCTGGTTACAGTAACCTGACGAACACAGTGAAATTTGTCTTTTACTACAATTTTCAGGTTGAACGAGAATTCGAAATCGTTATTATCGTACCCACATTTTCTGGTCATATTTACCAGACTGTAAAGTCAGTCAACTTT
>JAAAKG020141798.1:0-11770 GCA_010014905.2 Druon quercuslanigerum | reverse complement strand
GTTTTGAACGCCCCCCCCCCCCCCCCCACAAAAAAAAAAAAAAAAAAAAAAAAAAAAAAAAAAAACCAAAATGGTATTAGGGAGCTCGCAGAGCCAGCGAGAGGGATCAACGGTGTTCTTGAGGCAGGTCAAGGAGTCCAACGTCTGAAGCCGAGTTTTGCTCAACTCTTAGATTCTAGTACTAGGCTTCTCATCGAGTGCATTTTAGAAAGAGGCGAATTATCCTGAGCGTAGACTCCATTAGAGAAAGGGAGATAGATAGAGAGAGGGAGATAGAAGGAGAGAAACTGTACTGAAAGATTGCCTATGAAAAAGAGAGAGATTGTAACCTTGTACCAAATTACTGCGTTAAAGGAAAGTAATTATAAAAAGAACCAAAACGAGTAACTTTAAATATAGAGTCTGAATCAAAAACTCAATCTCTAAATTTAACTTTTATCTGCAGCGGAGGCGAAGAGATTAGAAGATCCAACTTTCGAAGTCGAGTACGTAACCTGCTTAATCGATTTCTAAAAAAGGAAGTTCCTCGATTTAAGTAAAAAGTAGAGAATAAATAAAATAGGGACATTAATTTTCCTAGGTTTAGAAATATAGATATACATGTATTTTCATCAATATAAAATTAGACTTGCTCGGTTAAAGTGAGTAGACTGTGTACCTATTTTCAAAAAAATATGAAATAGAACATCTTAGACTGCTTGAGATTTCTTAAAGCTCACCGGAAAGCTACTGAATAAAAAATTAGATTAAAAATTAAGGTTTCACAACCAAATTTGGAAAACTACCATAAAGTGTTCCCATTGCTATGTGGAAAAAAAATTTTTTTCCCTTAAAAAAGATAAGAAAAGAATTCGTTTTCCCTTTAGACAAGAATAAAAAGAGGAAAGAAAAACAAGACGGAGCCAACCGAATCCACTTTCTTCTCTTTTTTTATTTCTGTTGTCCTTTTTATTTTTATTATGATCCAATCACAATAAAAAAACATTTGTGAAACTATTGACTAACGTTTCGCCACTCATACAGCATCCTTATCAAGGCAAAAAAATTCATATATAATTATAATTTTTATATTATTTGATTTTTTTGCCTTGATAAGCGTGCTACATTAATGCTGAAAAGTTGGTGAATATTTTTCACAATGTTTTTTTTCATTGTGATTTGCTAATAATAAAAATAAAAAAGAAGGAAGATGCTGTGGTTGGTTGCTTTCTCATTTTCGTTTCCTATTTTTTATTTTTGTCAAAAAGGAACATTAATTTTGTTCTTTTATTTTTTAACGGAAAAAAGGGAAAAGGTTTTTTTTCATATTTCAATGGAAAAAATTAATTTTGGTTGTCCAAATTTGGTCGCTGGATACTTGTTTTTATTCTCAGGAATTCTTCTCACTGACTGGATTGTTGAACGTTAAAAAGGATTTTAAATTTTATTGTAATCTAATACAAAGTTCTTAAATTTTAAGAACAACTTAATTAATAATAATTTTTCTCTTTTGGAATTCATTCCTATATAATTTGGAGAACAATAATCTTCTTTTACATTCTTAAAATGGGAAATAATTAATTATGCTTATTCTTTGTAGAAATGATATAAATAGTTTAAAAAGATATTTAGAAGTTTTTAAAAGATTTAAAATTAATTTAAAACTTAAAAGGATTTTATGTAATTTAAAAAAAAATGTGTGAACATTTTTTCAAATTTTCTAAATATATTTAAAAATGAATCGCTTTTTTTCTTGAATTGTCGAGAAATATCATATTCAATTTTCCTGGGAATCTTAAGAAAATATTTTTATTATTTTGAATTTTTTAAAATTCTAAAAGAGATTCTAAATTTTTTGTTAAAAATCTGTAACCAAATATACATATTTTTTTAAATGATACTGTGGGTATTAGTATAGAAATTTCTGTACAGATAGTCGAATTTTGTTGTTTCAATCACTTTGTTTTAATTATTTCAAATAATTTCAAGTTCAATTATTATTTATAAATCCAAATTTTATGGAAATATTTTTAATTCACAGGATTATCTAAAAGTTGTAGAAAAAATGCAATTCACTCTAAAAGATATTTAGAAGTACTAAGAAATTTAAAGATAATTTTAAATTTTAAAAAAAAATTTTCTAAATTCTAGATTTTTCAAGATTTTTAAATATTATTACAAAGATTCTCATGGATGAATAAACTAACTTGAATAAAAATAATTTATTTTTTAATTAAAGAACTGTTAAATTAAAAAAAATTAAAATTTCTAAATTTTATTGTATTTACTTGATATTAATTAAATTTGTTAAATATTCTAAACTTTTCAGTTTATAAGCATTTCATTATGAAAATTTCAATTAAAAGTATTTGTGCATTAGTTAAAGTATTAGTTAAAAATGTTTGCGAACCGGGAAAGTTCATGTATTTTGTTTAAAATGTATCTCTTCGAATGGAAAATTAATTATTTTGACGGAAAAGTCAATTGCATCTTCAGTAATTTTTGGTGTCAAACTTATTAGTTTCAATAAAAATAAAAACCCTAAAGGCCTTAAAAATATTTTTAAGTTAAAAATTCGTTATTTTTTTGAATAAGGATTTTTTCTTAATGCCAGAAAACATTCAAAGTTCTCAGGATTAATGAGAATACCTATAATGTAGAAAAAAGAAAAATTATTTGGTTACCTGTTGTAGCGCATGATAGTTGATGAGTCAATTCATGATAGCAACAGAATTGATGTGCTCGGACGTCTATGAAGAAGAGTTTGCCGTTTTGATAGAAAAGACCATCTGTTAGTCCGTGTCTCGTGAGAACCGATCGCACTCTAAGGGTTGGAATTTCTTGTATTGGTGTTTTCTTAATTGAGATTCCATAATGATATTTATAAAATCAAATTCAGAATTTTCAAAGTTCAGAATTCATCTTGTTGTTAAGATATTTTTCATTTGGTTGTAAGTTTAATTATTTTGTTTAAATTTCAACTATTTCGGAAAAGATTAAACCATCGATTGGGTCATTATATTTTTTATTAAAAAGTCATATTTTCGGTTTAAAAATTCAACAGTATAAATTTCTTTTTTCTTTATTGACTGAACAATCTTTTTTGGTTAAGAATTCAACTATTGTGTTGAAAAATTGTCTTTGTTAATTAAATTCGACTTCTTTTAGTTGAAAGTGAGTATCTTCTTTTGTTGAAATGTTACCTATTTCATCATTTTAGTCCAAAAACTATCTTTCTTTTTTGTGAAGAATTAGAGTATTTTCTAGGAAATTATTATTACCTTTTTTATATTATCATCAGAAAAGGTATTAGAATCTTAACCCGAATCTGAACTCGAAAAACAGGCTTTTACAAATGTTTCTGCCTGTCTCTATGTCTATATTGTGACGTTGTAAAATATTTTCAAGTCACCAGTTCCTTAAATTTCAAGATTTAGACTTTTTAGGTTTTTTTTTGCAATATAAATAATTTCCTTATTCTACTGCTGCCAATCCAGAAGCTGCGCGGTTTTCCAAGACATAAGTTCATCATTCAGTATAGTTTAAATTTAAGAATTAATCCTGCCTGTTTTCCCCTTTATCATTATATGGAATAATCGAAATTGAGACCATCCTGAAGAATCCTGAACCCTCCAGAGCTAATAAGAGACTTCAAGAAACAAAAAGAACGCCTTTTGTCAATTAAAGTGACTCAACTTATTTCAAATTCTCCCGCCAATTCTACTTCTGTGCACTAAGCTGTTCCTGTCCTTTTGATCACATCTCAATACCTATTGAAAATCTTGAAATGCTACTAGCATTCAAGTTTTTGTCCGACACTTGATTTCCTAAGTATCGTATGAACCTCGGAGCGCAAGCGCAATATTCGTTTGGTCGCGGTCTACCTGTTCGCCTTATCCCCTCCACTCGACTTCCACTCACGTCACTGACTGAGGGAGAGCATTCGGACGAGCCTTGTTAGACTTGCCATTCTAACGATATGTCACTTGCAATCAAAAGATAAAAATTAGAATAAATTAGAATAAATTTTAATAATTTATTTTTCAACTAAAAAGATCAATTTCACACTAAACTGATGAAGTTTCGACCAAACGAGAGTTAATTTTAGTTGAAAAATAATTTTTAATTAAAAAAAAAACGATTTTCCCACCAAAGATATGCATTTTCAAGTGAAATGATAAATTTTAAACAAAAAATGCTTTTTTAACCAATTATTTCAACTTTTAAGTTATAAAATTAATTAACTTTCAGGTGCCAATTCTTTACAAGTACACAGTTTTATATGCTTTTTTAAAATTGTTTAATTTTACATTATAGTTTAAAAAAATAAATATACCTAACTATATTATTTCATATTATATAAATCTAAATTTATTATTTTTCTGTTATAAAGATTAGAAGTTTATATAATAATATATAATAATATTTAAATTTTCATTTTTTTCTAAAATGTTTATTAATAGTAATTAATATTATTATTTTCCTTGACACTTTTCGTTAACATTGGTACGACCCATCAATAATATTAATTAGAAAAAACATTCTTACCCATGAATCCTAGAGAATTTCATACATAACATTTTTCAAACAATTTCAAAATCGATATTCAAGAAAAGTTTCACAAATAATAATAATAATATCAATTACTATTAAACCGTTAATAAAAAATAAAAATCGTCACTGCTAATTCAGATTCAGTTTCTGCTAAATCAAAAAAGTATAATTTAATTCTGCAACGATACTAAATACTGAATACTCTAATTATTATTATTATATAAGCCCTAAACATTTACAAAAAAAAATTTAATTTAAATAACATGGATTAAAATATTTTTAAGCATAATTTTCCGTATTATTCATTATAAATCACATAATAATTATATTATTTTGAAGACTGGAAATTATAATGAAAAAATCATTTAAACCAAAGCTTAAGTTAAATAATTCATCTTGAACTGTAGATTTAAAAAGAGCGGAAAATTTCACGCCAAAAATGATCTGTGGAAAAATGGTTTTTGTGACCTTGGAAAGGTAAAAAATTAAGGTTAGATGTCTGAGAAACGACCAGATGGCCTTTTTCATTTCGGGTAAGATGTAAAGACTGTGGCTGTGTGGAAAGCTTTGGAAAGGCTTGTGGAAAGTCGAGTGGAGAGGGTAAGAAGTGCAGGTTGACTATAGATGTCAGATCAAGCTAGAAATTTACCCCCACCAAATTGAAGACCATCGAAGTTGTTAGATCGGCAATCATCGTACAGCAGAAAAGCAGAGAATACCGAAGTTAGAGTCGTGCATTTTCGGCTTACACACGAACTTACAGTGGTAATCATACACCTTCTTTTTTGCGGCTCCCAAACGGTAGGCATGGTGGGGGTAAATTTCTAGCTCAATCTGGCATCTCTGTGGTTGACCGCGATAAAAGTCGCTCAAGCGAAATTCATGATCACTTTTGTTTGGAGATCAATTGGGAGTTTCAAGCGTGAGCGCTCGTACGAGTCGTGCAGTTGAAATCTGGCAACAGTGTAGACGCGCGACTGTCAGTTGGATGCGACGTGAGCCAACCATAGAGTTACTACAGATAGAGACGACAAGCCAGCTTGGGAACCGTCCGCGCGTCGAGAGAGAAAAAGAAAAACCCGACCAGTCACCCCACTCTTATGTCACTTCCCACTCTTATGCTACTCCCCACTCTCCGAGAGAACCCGTGTGGCACTGTCTCTTTTTATATCTCGGCAAAGTTGAGACCAACGGTCCCGCTTACAGAGCGGCCTATTTCTTGTCGCCTCTATCTGTATTAACTCAATGGAGCCAACAGAAATTATAGATTCAAGAGTCGCGCGTTGATACGTAAGAAGGCAGCGTTTCCAGATTGCGATATTCAGTGTTGATTTTCTTAATTAATATTTTTTTTAGCATGCATGCAGGAACCCAACATATAATATTATTAAACCCACGAATTCCTTAGATAATTTTTATTGCTTACAAAAATTGTGGATCATATTTCAATTATTTTTTTTCAAATATTACTCAATGAGTATAAAAAACACTATATCTCATAAGGCTCTGTGTTAAACTAGTAGACATTGAAAACATCAATAACTTTTTTATGAAAATCCCTAGACTCACAAAATTTTGACTGGTTTGCTATTATTATCATATCTAACTGTGGCGAAAGTTTTGTAAAAATCGTAATGGTAATTCTTGTACCGATAGTACCTCCTTAATTGTCGATCTCTGGCAATGCTAGTGGGATCTCTTTATCTCATGGGAGGGTATCACTGAAAACGTTCCTGGTGCAATAATTTTTAATTTGGATTGAGTCTTAGTAAAAATTTTAGTAGTCAGCTTATTTGCTCATATACTTTGGAGAAGATGTTTTGGACATTAACTCAATATCATCTGGACCGGATTGGTGAACAATTTATCACTTAATTCAGAAGAGACTATTTTGGCGGGCACAGTATTTGCCTCATAGTCACATCCCTAAGATCCGAATTCATCTGTTTTAATATTCTCTAGTAACGCCAATCAAGAATCCTTATTTTAAGCAATCAGGATTAAGCCGGTAGTCAAAGAAGAAAACAAAGCCAGGAAAATTGTTATCTTTCGTCTAGCAGTTTCTGGAGCAGCATTTTTTTGAGTGACTATTATTATTTAACATGTCCCCATAATTTTAATTTTTTTTTTATTACTAAACTGTTATATGCTCCTATTAAATTTAGCTTAGAATTTTTTCGTTTCACCTCCAAAAATAGAGTATAATTCTGTTTATAAATTTCACTTTACCCAATTGTCCAGTCTTGAAAAATTCGATGAAAGATTATATTTTATTTTTAGAAAATTATTTACTTCCACCATTTTGTCATAAATTTAATCGTCACCTTAAAGCAATTGATCACTAATTTTATCTTTAAAATTAAAATAAATTCCGAATTCCTTTATTTTATCTCTTAAATTCATTTTATCTTCTTTATGAATGATCAATGTAGGAACTGGCGCCCGAATTTCATTTGCTGTTTTATCAGAGATTAAGATAAGTAAAAAATTTAATTATTCTTAAAATTAGTGCAGAAATAGAAGAAGTCTTTTTTTTAAAGCACGACAAGATTATCGTAACAATTTTTTATTTTTCCTGAAAGTTCGAACATTCAAATTTTAATCGTAAAAAAGTTAATGAAAAAGAAAAAATTCTATTTTTCCGTCTAACTGCACAAGAAACAAAAGAAAATAAATTCAAAAAAAATTATTCAGCCAAAAAAGATCTGCAAATTTTGTATTGGTCAATTTTTTATCGGATACGTAGTTATTTTTGTGTTTGTTAAAAACAGCACTAAATTAAAAAAATAATATCTTGGGACAAATAACACAAGCTACGAAATAAAATTAAATTTGTTGGTCCTGTTTGTGTTGAAATTAAAAATGTGTTTTAAAAAAATTTGTTTTGCTGGTTTCAAAGTTAAATTAAATTGTTCGAAATGAAATCTTTGCTTAAAAATTGATACGATAGTGTTGAAAACTCAACTGTTCTGTCGCAATTTTTGCTTCTTGGTCTTAAAGTTCCACATTTTTTATGATTTTTGTTCCTTTTTGACTAAAACATCTTTCGTCTATGCAAATTCAGTAGAAATGTTAAAAATTTACATTTTTGGTCTAAATATTAATTTATTATTGTTAAGGTTTGTATTACTTTGTTAAATATTTGTATTTTTCATAGAAAATTTATTATTTTAACTCAAAATTCAATTATTCCATTTTAGGTTTAAAATGGACCTTTTTGCTTAATTCGACGATCTAAGTTGTCATTCATAATTCGGTAAGACAATTTAGAAGAGCAAAATCGGATGAGCCTACAAAATATTTAATTTTTAAATTTTTAAAAATAAATTATTACAACTATTTTATTAACCATTTATGTGATGTATTTAAAATGTTGTTAAAAAAAAACTTAAATCTTCTTCGTTAAAATTTATCTTCTTTGCTAGTGATTCATTCCTCAAGTTGCAAATTTAACTTTTTGGTTAAAAATTTGTTTTTGTAAATAAAATAAAAAATTTAAACGGTTTCCTTTTTTTCTTTAAAATTCATGCTTTTGACGTCAGGGTGTTTTTAGTTGTACTATTCACAATTTTTCTATTTTTTGTATCAATTATAACTTTCTTTACTAGGAGAATTTAAAAAATATGATTTCATTCAAATAATTGTAGATAAAAATTAAGGCAGGTAGTTTAAAAAAAAATTTGCATCATTTTATAAATTATTTATAATAATTTATTTAGTTATATTTTTTTAATGTTTTTGTAGTATAATCTTTTTTTTCTGGAGGTCACGCGTAGGCAGGAGTTTTTGAAAAGTGGAAATTACAAAAATGTTTCTTTTAAATTTCAAATTCAAGTATTGTGCTTTTAAATTTTCTTGGTTTAAATGTATTTTGTCCATGTTTAAATTGTTTGTTTTTCATTAGTAAATTTGTATATAAAATTAATCTTTCGTAATCAATATTCACCTTTCTGGTTGAAAAAATGTATTTTAATTGCTTGAAACTTGGTATTGTTATTTAAAAAATTTAATTATTCATTTAAAAATATTTTTTTTGTTTTTTTTAAATTAATTTTTAGATTAAACTTTTATTTTGTTGAAGCTTTATTAATTTGTAAGACTTTCGAATTCTCCCCACTCAAATCGTCTTACCCTTAACATTATTTATATACCCGAAAGAAAAATGTATAACTGCTAGGGAAAATTAAAATTTGGTTGTTGTAACTCTCTAATTATTGCATTAATTGACGAGAGAAATATAGCATTAAAAAGAGAAATATAAATAATTAATTAAAATTGTAAAATTTGGACAAATATTGAAAATAATTGTACTTACTCAAGTTTATGAATATCACAAATTACCGCAGAAAGGAATGCGCTGAAAGCGCAAAGCACGAGCTGAATTCTCATTGTTAGAAAAAACCTATGAATTAAATATTTTCGTAAGAAGTGCAAAAAGAGGGGCATTCATTTTGAATTAATAACATCTAGTCTTGCAAAGAAAGAAGGGATGGACAAGAAATCCCTCCCATTTTCCAGCTCTCTGCCAATGAAATATTCAAGATTTTGACTATTCATCCTGAAAAGTGGGAGAACTAGGCCACAGGGAATGATACACTCCTATTATGTACCACGGATTTCCTGGTGTAATTTGTTAAACAATGATACTTGTGTTTTTACTAGTTTTCAAAAGTTCTGAGTAATAAGTCGCACGGCAGGCAAATGTTTGAAAAATGTTAAGGTTGAAATGACAGACCTCGTACTCATTTGAGAATTTGAAAACAGTTTAAATAGTAGCATAAATTTTGCAAAATTAAGTCGGATTACACTTTAACTACGGTTGTCCTTCTGACCTTCGACTTAAATTTAGCGCGCCCGAACGTAAGCAGTCAGGGCCGTGTTGTCATATTGCGCAATGTAACGCAGTTTTCAACTAGGTCTTTGGGGGAATTCGTTTGAAGGATGTGCTACTGTTTTCATGCATGATTCACGAAATTTATGAGATTCCTAGAATTAATGATATTCCTGGAATTCACGGAATTCATGGAATTCGCGGAATTTAGGAAATTCATGAATTTCAGGAAACTGATGAATTAATAGATTTGAAAGAATTCGCAGGATTCATGGAATTCACGTATTTCACGAAATTCATAGAATTCAAGGAATTCATCAATTTACGAGATTAAAGGAATTTCCGGAATTCATGAAATTTACGGAAGTCGCGGCATTCATGGAATGAAATAAATTCATGAAATTTATGGAAATTATGGTATTTAAGGACTTCAGGGAATTCAAGACATTCAAGGAATTCACCGAATTTTTTTAAATATTATTGCCGAGATTAAAGGAATTTTAGGGATTCATGGAATTAAATAAACTTATAAAATAAAACAAAAACTCATTTATGGAATTTATGGAATTTTTAAAATTTTACGGAATAGATGGAATTCATAGAATTGATAAATTTCACATAATTAATAGTATATATAGAATCTAAGTAATGCACTGAAATCACGGAATTCACTGGATTTGCGGCATTCACGGAGTTCATAGAATTAATGCAATTCACGAAATGTACAGAATTCATAGAATTCGGTATATTCATGGAATTCATGACATTCGTTCAATTTATGCAATTCAAGCAATTCAGGAGATTTAAGGAATTCACGGAATTGACTGTAATCTCGGAATGTATAAAAATTAAGGTAATTATGCAATTAATATAGCGCCCTTAAATTCACGTAATTCATGGAATTCTTGACATTCACAGCATTCATGCGATTCTCGGAATACAAGGAATTCACGGAATTCGCAGAATTAATGGAATTCTTGGATTTTCAGCAGCTAAAGAAATTCATGGAATCTGAAGGAACTCACGTATATGAAATTCGGGAATTTATGAAATTCGTGGAATTCATTTAATATAGGAAATTTAAGGAATTTACTGAACCGATGCACGGAATTCATTGAATTTAGGGTGTTCATGGCATTCGCGAAATTTGATGAATTCCCTGACTTTCACGACTGCGTTGACTTCTGGGAATTGCTTGAATTTCGTGAACTCTTTAATATCCATGAATTCCAAAAATTCCATGAACTTGGTGAATTACTTGAATTCCGCGAATTGCGTGAATTCCAAATATTTCGCGAATTTCGTGAATTACGCGATATTTCATGTAGTTTGTAAATTTCATCTATTTGGTGAATGCGGCCAATTACTTAAATTCCATGAATTCTGTAAAATGCTTGACTCCATTAATTCCGTTAATTCCCTAAATTCCAGTAGTTCTGCGAATTCCTTGAATTCCAATAATTCCCCGAATGCCGTAAATTCGTTGGATTCTATTTATCCCGTGAATTTTATGAATTTCACAAATTCCGTGTATTCCATTCATTCCGTAAATTCCCTGATTTCTATGAATTCCACAAATTTCTTGAATTTTCTTATTTCAATGATCCCGCAAACTTAGTAAATTAGGCAAATTTAATGTATGTCGTGGAATTCATATATTTTGTGAATTCTATGTATTTTTTTAATTTCCTCGAGTCTATGAATACTGTGAATTCGATGAATGCTGTGAATTCGATGAATTCTGTGAAATCGATAAATTCTGTGAATTTGATGAATTCTGTGAATTTGATGAATTCTGTGAATTCCATGAATTCTTATAGATCCATGAATTCTTTGAATTCAATGAATTCGGTAAATTCCATGAAATCTATAAATTCCTTAATATTCCATGTTTTGACGAATCCCGCCAATTGCGTGAATTACGACTATTTTATTTATTTCTAAAATTTGATGTTTTTTTCATGCATTTCATGAATTCTATTAATTTTTTGAATTCTGTGAATTCCGTGAATTCCATGAATTCCGTGAATTCCGTAAATTCCATGAATTCCATGAATTCTGCGAATTCCACGAATACTGTGAATTCCATGAGTTCTGTGAATTCCATGAATCCTGTGAATTCCATGAATTCCGTGAATTCCATGAATCCTGTGAGTTTCGTGAATTACATGAATCCTGTGAATTTCATGAATTCTGTGAATTCCGTGAATTCCGTGAATTCCATGAATTCTGTGAATTCCATGAATTCTGTGAATTTCATGAATTCCATGAATTCTGTGAATTTCACGAATTTTGCGAATTTCATGAATTCTGTGATTTTCATGAATTTCATGAATTCTGTGAATTCCATGAATTCTGTGAATTCCATGAATTCTGTGAATTCCATGAATTCTGTGAATTCCATGA
>JAAAKG020141797.1:0-11770 GCA_010014905.2 Druon quercuslanigerum | reverse complement strand
TACAGGGTGTCTAAAAAGTCCCGGGACGGTTGGATATTTCCTCAGGTAAAATATTTTTCAAAAAAGTGAAGGTCATTGCTAAAGTAAATTTCAACGAGGAATTCAATGGTGACCGTTTTTTACATCTGCAATCGATAAAGCGGAAAATTGTACGTGCAGGTTCGTACCCAAGTCATTGGTCAATTGTAACGTTCAAGGTCAGTTAGAGGTTATTTAAAATTAACGAAGTTTTCCAAGAGGTCAGTGCAATTCCTGAAGTAAATTTCAACAAGAAATTCATTGGTGAGCTCTGTATTGATCTTGGTGATGATTTTTAAGGTTTTTTCAAGGTTTTTATTGTTTTTCAATGTACGTAGTACATTCTGTTCTTTTTGGGGTGCTTGATTAGCGTGAGTCCCCTTGTCTCTCACGGTTCAGTGAAGTTGTTCGAACGGAAAATCTTAAGTTTCTTGACAAAAAGCTATGCGATTGTAAAAATTATTTACAGCATTACGAATCATCTCCCTATCAATCAAAGTAGCCTGTTGCAGAATCCGATTCAGCAATTCGTCTAAGCTTTGGGGTTGCGTTGAGTATACTTTGCTCTTTAAATAACTACAAAGAAAATAGTCGAGAGGCGTCAGGTCAGGAGATCTAGCAGGCCACTCGATTTGACCTCTTCTTCCAATCCACCTTTGAGGTAATTGAGTTACTAAATATGCTTGAATCTCCCTACCGTAATAAGCCGCTGCTCCATCCTGCTGAAACCAAATATTTTAAAAATTATCGCCTGCAATCTCCCTTATTCTTGGTACAATTTGGTTTCTGAAAATCTGTTTATATGCACGGGCATTGAGATTATCATCGATAAAGAAAGGGCCTATCAATTGCAATCCGAAAATAATCTTTGTTAAAAACAAAACCTTCAGAAAAAATTAAAAAAGGGGAAAGAAAAATGAGAAGGGAACCAACCACATTGTTTTCTACCTAGTCGAATGTTGGTGGCGTAGGTAGAGGAACAGTGGGGGAGGTTGAAGGAGAAGGCTGTGTCTCGGATAAATAAAGGGGGGAGGAAGGAAGGAGAGGACCTCGATTGAAGGAGGGGCTACGTAAAGGTTGAAGGCGGGGTGCGGTGCCTTGATAGTGCAGGTGAGCGGATCAGCCGCTAGGATGAAAGCGGATGGTACCAGGGCGCTGATCCAGCGCTACCTAGGTTCGCGGTGCCGGTCACGCCTTGGCAGTCGCACGTCTCTCATTCTTTAACCAAACGGTCCAAAGGTTGCTCGTGCACATACAGGGTAGCTATCTGCGCGATTAGGTTTTTCGCCTGTTCTTTCCTTGTTGTGATTTGGGGGGGGGGGGGCGATGAAGGAAGGGAGAAGGAAGAAAGGATTCCTAAGGAGGCGTAGGGTCTTAGCTGCCCGATGACCTTTTTTTTACGGGTCTAACCAAATTCTAAATTTCGTCGGTGTTTCCGGGGTGGCTCCAGAAGGGATGGCGAAAATATCTCTGGTGTCTTGAACGTGGAAAGGAGTAACACGTCGGATCCTGGCTCGTTCGTAGACGGGCGGCTATCTGGTGTACTTAGCGGGGCCTGTTCGAGCGCACTAGCAGATAGTGCTACGTCAGTACCCGAAAATGGGGTCTCACCACTAGTGCCTGGACGAGGTGATGGCGGTGAACTCTTCTCACGAATCTCTACGGGAATGAACTTGAATCGCATAAACTCGCCCGGCGCCGGCAGTGGCGTGGACGGTGCGACCTTAAAGTCCGGCTCTGGGGGAACCGCTTCCACGGAAAATGTTCACGGGTGGGAACACCTAACGCGGTTCACCATGGAAGCCGGGTAGAGGCAACGACCACGGATTGCTTCGATCTTGGAATAGGCGTCGCTTCCGGGAGTCCCTGGTACCAGTGATTCCTCGACGAATTTCCAAAAGGTTCCAAACTCCTGGTATAATTGAATCGTGGTACTGCTGAGGCGGCGACCAAGCGCTCTTGCCGCTCGCGTTCCTCCCGCCGTCGGGCCTCGGATTCCTGTCAAAAGCGATCCTCGTCTTCACGTCGTCGGTCTCTCTCTATATTCGCTCACCGAACTCGTTCCGCGTTGGCGGCTCGTCGGGCGGCGATTCTCTCCTCTCGTACCTCTTGAGTGAGAGCGGCCTCCTCCGCCTGCATCTCCCGACGGCGCCTCGTCCAGCGATTAGGTCGCGGTACCCTATCGGCCCTTGCAATAAAAGAGGTTGTTCGGGCTACGGCTCCGTACACGCTACGGACGTGCGGAACTTCTGCAGACACCCACTCGCCGATGACGCGATCGTTCGACCCGCTTTCTCCTCCTTCCTTAATGGCTCGATAATCTTTCGGACAACTAAGACACTGCAGAAAGAGTCGAACTAATCGAGAGGAGAGCAACCTTTCGGCCGAAGCTCCACCCGATCAGTGAACGGCACCGAACGTTACTTCTAACCAGTAATAGGCACTGCTGGGATTACCCAGGGACCACGAGATGTAGACACTGCATTCGCGATACACTATCCGAAACTATACGAAATCGAGCACGACACGACAAGAATGAATTCCGTAACAAACTCCTTGCGTCACAGGAGAGCCTGACAGTAATACTCACACTCCGCTTCCAGTGTAACTGATCCGACAAAAACGGTGATACTCCGAAGGTATGAGGTGTCACCGAGGTTAGAAAAACTTGAGAAAAGCGAGTTATTTGAAATTTGATGTATCTCTTCAATACCGAGAGCAGTGGGGGGACACCGCCTCGAACGCAATACCTCGGTCTCCAAGCGTCGACACCGAGATTTGTTAAAATTATAAAATTTTAATATAATATTAAAAATATAAGTCATTAAACAAAACATATTCTATAAGGTAACGAATGTAGAATAGAGTCATACAAAAGTTATGCCCCGAGAATGTTACACGTATTCCAAGAAGAGAACATTAAGGTCACACTGTTCTGTAACACTGGTACTGTCAGGGTGCGTTATAGTTTTGGAATTCTATTATGTAACTAATACGAGTATACAACAGAGTGATAGAACTGTTATGTCACTAGAATGTCACGCATGTTCCAAGAATGGAGCATTAAGGTCGCACTGTTCTGTAACACTGTGACTAAGGATATGTAACAGTTTTGTAATTTTTTAATTTAACTAATATGGAACAGAGTGATAAAACTGTTATGTCACTAGAACGTCACACGTGCTTTAAAAAAGGAAAAAAAACACCGTTAAAATGGCTGAGGTACGGTTTGAATTTTTTGGCAAGCTAAGTTACGGGCGAAATAATTTGTTATTAATGAGTTAGAATAAAAGACTAAAAGTGGAGCACGTTAACCTAGATTCCCCAGCTTGAGCTGTAGTTACGATTATAAAGCATTTTTAGAGTATTATCTCCCTTCCGTGAAGTGTAACTAGACATTTTCGATAAAACCTTGCGAGATTGAATTGCCACGCTAAATTCAAGATTTACGAGCATCACACTAGAACATCACACGACCTGTTTAAAATGTCGGATAGAATAGGGTTGGAAATCGGCTAAACGTGGCTTTTAACAGTCCATAACCGGTCCCTAACCGGATTTTGTGCCCTGGTTGGAACCGGAATCTAACCGGTTCTCTCCCGAATTCTGTAATATGTGCACCCGATTTCTAACCGGTTCTTAATAAGTCCCTATCCTAATTTCATTACCGGGTTGTGACCATCACCAAATTGTTTTGTAACTGGGTCATTATAATATTTCCACCGATTTCTTAACCGGCCCTTAACGGTCTTTAACCGGAATTCATCGCCGGGTTCCAACCGTCACCTAACCGGCTTGTAATTGGGTCCTGATAATATTCCTACCTGGTTCTTCACCGGCTCTGACCGGTTTCTAACCGGATTTTGTGTCCAGGTTGTAAAAGACACCTAACCGGTTTCTATTCAGCATCTTGCAATATTTGTACTTGATTTCTAACCGGTTCTTAACCCACCCATAACCGAATTTCGTCCCTGGGTTGTAACCGTCACCAAATCGGCTTGTAACTGGGTCCTCATAATATTCTTATCCGCATCTCAACCATTCTCAACCGGACCTATCCGAATTTTGTCCCCGGGTTGTAACCGCCACCTGACAATCTTATTTTCGATCGTCGGATAGTACCCGGTTAGAGACAGTTTGTTAGCGTCCAGTTTGAAATTAATTTCACTCTTTGAGAATATTTAAATTCTGCTCGCAACTTCCAGATTGAACTCATTTAGGATTGGTTAGAGAACACACGAGTGTCAATATTTGATTTCTGTTTTCGATTGTTGGATAGAACCCAGTTTGGGCCAGTTACAGCACACAAGAGTGTCAGGTACCTTTTACGAACCGCTTAAATACCAGTAATTGCTAGTTTGGGTCCTGTTGCCAAATATTGGTTAGAAGCCGGTTAGGATCGTTTAACCGGTCAGAGATGTTTAGAAACCAAATGCTTTTACGATGATTCATTATAATAAAATAGAGGGGTTTCGGGTTTCAATCGTGTGCCAAACTACAAATTTTGCCAACCTTTCCTGAACATTGCAGTTCACTTCTTCAGCGCTAACCTGATACTGAGATTTCAGGTCATGTTTTTCTTATATATGAGTATCTTCCGCTCAGAGCGTACTATCGAAAAAAGTGAATTTAAAAACAATATTTTTCCAAACTGTTTTTTTAGTATAAATTAAGTTAATAGACATCGAAACGAAAACTTATAAAAGTATTCACGCTACATTTTTATTTGAAAGGCCTTGTGACGTTTTCGTCCATGTTCCACCTTTCCTGTAACTAGAATTGTTCCTAATTAAAGTAACAGAATTCAAACCAAATGTTCACAAATGAGAAATAGTATGATAAAAAATATGTACTAGATATAAAAATAATTTTTTATTTATTGACTTTAAAATTGTAGACAAAATTCATTTTCACCGTAAGTTTTTAGGATTCAATTAAATAGCTTTGTAAAAGAAATTATATATAAATGCATTTATGGTGAAAAATCACTTTTTTATGTTATGAAAAATATTATTTTTGTTCTCATGCATTTGGTATTATTGTTTGGCCCTTGACGCGTAGACATATAAACGGACATCACAACATGAAACTATGGTCACGTCGATGAAAGTTACATCAATTGATGCTACTTTGATGGGAAGCAACCCAAAAATCATTTTCTGTTGGTCTGATCCAAATCTTAACCTTTTATCTGTAAATCCTGTACGAAAAAAGCTCCTAATGCTTACACCCAAAGCTTAGAGGATAAGTAGTCAGATGCTTTTTCTTCAATCCGACGTCCGAAAAGGACCCAAAAAGGTATTCCGAATTATCAAACTATGGCTGGTTATATATTGACGTAACCTCAAATATATTTCCGAACATACTTATATTTGTGTGCATATGTAGTGTATTAAAATAAAATAGAAAATAGAAATAGTATATTAAAATAAAATAAAAAAACATTAAAATAGAATTATTATTGATAAAGATTGTACTTTTTGAGTATATCTTTAGGATTTTTAAACATAAATTTTTAAGTAGTTCATTATTTATTTTCTACTCGACTCCAAAATTCGTCTCAGGCATGTTTGGACATTTGTTAAAGCGATTTTTCGGGTACCTAATATTTTTTTATACTAGCTTATAATAATATAACATCATTTTTACTATTGCACTTGTCATGAGGTATTAAAATAAAGATCTTTACAAAGTTTTACAATAATACAACTATTAGTTTTAATAAAATAATCAGTGGACAACAAAGTGCTGAATGGCTAATCAAGTCTCTTCTAGGGAACCCGGAACTGCAATGTTTACGAAATATCGGCAACTTTCGGATACACATATTTTTGGTGTTTTCTCAAAGTAAGAAAATATATCGTTTTATTATCATCGGTAAATACGTATATACAAAGTTTTATGTAGATTGGTTATCTGAAAGTGTGTCAAAATAAAAATGTAAGATTTAACTTTTACATAAAGAGCCACATAACAAGTGAAATAAAACCTCGCGATGATGATACACAAATTTTGTATGGTTACTAATCAAAATTTTAAGAATTTTCAAAATTGCTCTCGCGAAGATAATTTTTTAATTGTAATTGGTTTGAACAACAAGTTACATCCTAAATTATAAAAAAAATCCTAAAACTTTAATTGATTGTTGAGATATTCAAACTATTCGCTATTACAGACTGTGTCTCCATGATCAAAAACAAAATAAGAGTACATTGTTTTGTACATTTTTCAAGCAAATAGTGCAGCTTGTATTCTGTACTCGATGTGAATTTCAGCTTTGTTTAAAATTGCAGAAGCAGTAATAGTTTACAATAATTATCTCCTCACCCCGTTATCACCTAAATTATATGTGAATTTGTGCCAGTTTCTTATCTTTTATGCTTTGTTTTTCAGCAAAATGTTAGATCCAGATATGAGTCCTCTTGGATTCGACACAACAAAAATGTACAGTTTTATGGCAAAAAGATTTACCAAGACAAGTGCTATTATCCAAGAACAAGCGTTGAAATGGCTGCAAAAATTAACAATGCTAGAAATAATGATTCCGTTAAGCCTTTTATTTTCAATGTTTAAAGATGGCATTGAAGCAATGCAGAATTTTAATGCAACAAAGTATTCCAATGAAAACATGATGAAAATTATACCCAGCGACAATGGATATGTAACGTGTAAGTATTGAACAAAAAAAAAGTTTTGGTTACTTTATCGCACGGTTCGTATATTATCTTCACCTTGACTCGATCTTTGGGCTCATGTGAGATACCGGAACAGAGACCGCACCCAAGGCCTCCTGCTCGGAAACCTGCCGTGGTATCGTCTCACCCACCTAGGCTCTAAAAGTTTATTTATTTAAAAACAGAGCAAGAAAATGAATCCTGGTATATTATAGACAGAATTGAAAGCATAAATACACATTTCACAATTGCTTATAATGTACTATTATTAGATTTTGAAAACAGGGCGCAAAAGTCCGTGATTTGTCACAAAAATGTTCTCTTGCATCACAATCTGAGTATTCTCTCCTCGAGCATGGAGAAAAATTTACTTTTGACGTTGGTGACTTTAAAATTTCAAAATTGTAAGAAATTTCAAACAGGCGCGACTGTTTAGAATTGTAAATTAAAATTTTAAAAGCTGTATGTTCAACATCTTAAAAAGTAACTGTTATAAAGTTCTGTAAAATTAAACAAAGTTAATCTTCCGCTTTCCTTTTGAAATGAAATGTGCATGTTTAAGTCATTTTTAGTATAATACGTTCTGAGATATCTACGCAGTAGGTTACGCTATTAAACTATCCAAAAATTATATGCAGAATTACAAGCTAAGTTGTAGTTTTAGATGGTTTAAATGGAGGACTTAATTTAATGTTTAAATGTGCCAACGCAACATAATACAGTAGCCTCCGGAAGAGCAACACAACGCCCCGCAGTTTCGAGATCGAGTTAGAGTGCCTTACAGCAGAAGGGTCCGCTAAGCCTTTTTCGGCTAAAGGCTTTTCGACAATTTTAAAAATTCTGAGAGCTAGACTATTTTGAAAGAGGTCGATTTTTTTAAATTGTAATTTTTCCGAAACTTTTTTTCGGATTATAATGCAATTTGAAGGAATTTTGTAAGGCAAGAGAGCACGGACCATTAAAACCGGCAAACTATAATTTTTTTAAGGGACATGTAGAGTGGGTTAACCCACTAGCACTCTCCCATTTTAGAGTCTTGGCGTGCACCTTCGTCAAATAGCGATGTGCTAGATAAAGTCCCAATATCCACATTGAATTCACTTCTACCGTGAAGTTAACTACGAATGCATGTACTGCATACGCGAGCCGAAGGACGGTAACCTGCTAGCAAATTAATGATATATCGCAGGTGATTTTCATAAAAACGGGTTTCGCATATGAGTGTCTGAATACATCACCCCCTTTTAATATCACATGTGCTATTGATGCGGAATCAACTCCACCTAGTTGTCACTTCCAAACGGAGGAACGGCCTACAATTATAGTACAACTCTTTACATGCAGGGGGTTTTAAGGCACAAAGGATTCCTCCCAATGGAATGTCTCGCCTATGGGAAAATATGGAAGTTCGGTTCCCCCCTGTTCGTTAGTTAACCTGTGAGTGGTGCGCAGTGAAAGTGTGTACAATGACATAAAGACTCTGTTTGTAAACCGAGTCAGCCTTTTCACAAGTTAGGGAAAATTAATTTTTTTGCTTTCTTTGGCATTTTTTTGGTATTTGTATAAAAAATGGGCCAATTGGTTATACTTTTTTCGAAGTACATAGTCTAAACTTTCAATTCTTGTGAAGATTTCATTAGAAATTTATTTGATGAAAAATTATGTATATTTTAAGAAGTATAGATTTGTTCGATATTTTTCCCAAATTTTGATGTTTATTTAAAAAAGTTTTTGCCGATTGACAGTAAAAACAATTGAATCTTGTAGTAGAGACGTCAGAAAACAACCCTGAATTTTACGAAATTTTTTTAGAGCCAGCAACAGTGCAAAAACTGAATAGAACTTAGAAGAACTTGTCTGTAAACGGAAGGTGAAGAAAAGAAGTCTGTGAGCGTAGGTTTAAGGAATATGGCTAACGCACTAAACAATTCAAATAATCAGGGAACTCTGATAAATGCCGATGTATTGGGAATGTTCAGGATGCGACCTCCCAACCCTTCAACGACATACGGTATCATAGGGGGGGGGCGGTGGGGGCTTTTTATTTTTATATATTTTAATTAAGGTGTATATAAACTGAAGGAGGGGTGCAATACCCTCAAGCGGCGCATAATGTAAATCGATCAGCCTATGGACATGGCTCCCCACAGGCTGATGCATACTTTTCTTCAGAATTACCGATGCTAAGGACAGGTCCGTAAATGAGTGTGGCTCTTTCGCAAAATGATAAGCGCACGCGTTTCCAAAATTCGATCCCTTTAGTAGGAGGATATGAGTTAAATACTGGGGCGTTACATAATGAAACGCGAAACGGAACTTACAACGGCTTACAGAATTGTCAATCACAACAAGAAGATTCATGTAAACCGTTTTCTGCTCGTGGCCCATCAAGTAACTACATAAAAAAAAACTTAGTTACCATACTAAGCGATCAAACCTGCTCCTGTATGGGGGCAGGGTATTAGAATGTTGTAAACAATGTTTATTGGCGAAACTGTACTAGACATCCTGCACACATTAGGGGCGTAGATCAGACGCACTGTACCTTCATATATTAGCCACACGGCAGGGGTAAAAATCAGGTGTACAATGGTAGAAATGGTACAAGTAGAAATGGCACAAGTCTATCCCAAATCGCGAGGCAATGGAGTCGTAATTGTACCGGTCAGTGTGAAACAAGTGTTATTATAATCACTCATAGGCAAGGCCCAGAGGAGTCGATCGTAGATTGCCTCACGTATATGTTGGACTTGTATTTTCTGTACCCGCGTCCTATCCCTCTTAAAGAGCAATAAGATAGGGCATAACGAAATATGCGTTCCCAAATTAGGTCCGCGATTAGGCGCTGCGATTTCGGGTCATATAAAGAGTTTACGGCCTAAGCGCAAGACTACGAACGGTCTATCGCCAGGGAAGACGAGGACGCAATAACACCAAAATTGGAAGATTAATTTTTATCCGAATATGCTTATCGGTCGAATAAAAATAAAACATTTAATAATTTGTTGTTGTTAAATATACAAGTAGTTGAACCCTAGTAAAAATGCCTAATAGAAAATAATTTGAAACCTAATAGGTTAGGTTTCTGTTAGGTCCTATTAACAAATGAAATTGGGTTTTGGATACCTGTTCTATATGGCTTTCTATTTGGCATTCAGAAAGTTTCAAACTGTATATGATTAGTATCCGATATGTTTTGTATTAAGTACTCGACATTAATATCTATATAATCCTAAGTGTTAGCTAATCTGTTTTCTATGTATTTTCTAATTGGAATGTATTTTCCACCCCATAGTTTTGTTTCTATTTGGTCCTATTAAAATTGGAAAGTAAGTTTTGTATGCCTGTTCTATATGGTTTTGTATCTGGCATTTAGAAACTTACGAACTGGATTTGAACTCTACCTATACAACCTAAACTGTTAATCTACCGCGCGCTCTAACTTATTTCGCTATGAATGCACATGGACCTTGGGTACGAAATTTCGGTCATGATTAATGAGTAGTTCTGAAGGATAATCGAAAATTTTCGAGGTACTTTGATAACAAAAATCATTTAAAAAGAACTTAAAATTAAATTATACTTATTTAAAAAACGGGTTAATATTTTTTTCCCTAAATATTTAAAGAAATTATAAGCTATTTAAATGTAAGAAACAATTAAGAAATTTCAAGTGCAAAAATGCTAAAGGCTTGGTAACATAAAACCGATTTTCTGTAATAGAAAAACCTTCATAAAATGCGCAGTTTTTAATTTATCCAATTATTTTATAATACTATTTTACTCAGATTTTATTGCGAAATAACATTTTTTAAACAATATTTTAAAATATGTGAAACTAAGAATCGAATTTCACTCATTTCCGAATGGGCTGAATACGTTTGGTCTTTAAATAATCGAAAAGTTTAAAGAAGATCAAAAAGTAATAAATATTCAAGAAAATCATGTAAAAATATTTTAATAACCTCAAGAACAAACAAATAATTTTATCCTACACATATATATATATATATATATATATACTTTCATAAAATGCATAATTTTCAATGCATCAAATTCTTTTATTATACTTTTTTATTCATGTCAGTTTCAAATGTGCAGTAACTTTTCCGCAACAACAATTTAAAATATGTAAAACAAATAAATGTCACTTATTTCACAAAGGGGGCAATAATTTTTTTTGTAGATTTAAACCTTTCAAAAACTACATCAAACGAATAAAAAATAAACAGCAGTGCAATTAAAACACATTATAATAGCCTTAGGAAAAGCTGCTACTGACTCGATCAACCCAGTCCTCCCGCCCTGTCACAAATCTCAAACCAACCTAACCTTAACTTCACACAAATCTGTCTCAATTGATGTATGTAAATATTTTATAAAAGTTTTTTTATTTAAAAGCACATTTTCTACAAATTACAACTTATTACCATTTTTATTTTATTTTGCACAATGCACATTGTAAAAAAACTTGTTCATAGAAAATATATTATTTTCTTATTCAGGATTCTAACATTTTAATTCAAGTAATTTAATTCCGATTATTTACTTACTATCTCAATAGGGCCTATTACAGGGTGAAAGCATGTCAGGAAGTCAGGGAAATGTCAAGGGAAAAAGTTTGTTAAGTAAGTACAGAAAATCTGAGGGAAATGAAGTATAGCTTTCAGAGAAAATAGAAATTGATATGTTTTAAAATTATTTTTGAAGCACTTCCTAATATCATTATAAATATTTTTCAATTTTAAATTCTTTAAAAATAAAACTCGAATCTCAGTTTTTTATTTGTAGTTATCTATTTATTCATAGTTTGGATACATTTCCTTTATTTCATTAATCCATACTGCGATTTAAAGTGAATTTTTGTCGCTTGTTTCGACATTTTTCATGGCACATTGTTGAAAACTTATTCTTTTTTATTCATAATGTGTCCCCTAAGGGTTTACATTCTGGTCCACCTTCTCTCCCCCCATCCCTTCTCTAAATAGTTTGGTAAACCTCCCTTCTTTATCATCCTATACCATTTATTATATTTTGATTCCTCAATCATCCCCCATATTTCTATTAATTGTCTTTCC
>JAAAKG020141796.1:0-11771 GCA_010014905.2 Druon quercuslanigerum | reverse complement strand
TGAGGTAACATTCACAACTCAATTAAAAGAAATCATACGATATTTATAAGCTAAACCTATAGATTGGAAAAGAATCACTTGTTTAGTGTCTCTGTTTAAAATTTTCTATTTTGAGATTGGAAAATAATAAATTTTTTCAAGAATAATTTTATGCAAAAGAACATACTCTAATGAGCCGGAAAGTGAGATAGTTTGGAAATCTATTTTTTAATGATTGAATCTTTTTCATGTTCCTTTTGCATAAAATTATTCTTGAAAAAAATGATTATTTTCCAATCTTAAAATACAAGATTCATTTTACTTGGTAAGATATGTTTGAAAAAAGTATTATCTAACAAACTAGAATTAATTATTTTTTAAATTATTTATATCGTTAAAAAAATTTTTAGAACTTTTAGTATTTAAAAATTTTCATAGTATGGATTTTTAAATAGTTTATGTTTTCAATATTAGAAAATAAAAACCCAGGGCGTAAATGCGCGTGCATTTTATTGAACCAGTTTTTTAGAGAAACGTAATTTAAATTACATTCATGGAATTTCCAATGATTTCTACATATTTAAATGGAATTTAACGATTTCTTAAAGTGTCAATGTATTTTCAGTAGAATTAACGAAATTGTATACATCTTTAGGGAAAAATAAATTTTATTTCAAAGTATTTCTACGCATTTCAACAGTTTCAAGTATTGTAGAACTCTCCATATCAAAAAATTTGTTATGGATTTTATAATACTTTATGTTTTTAATATTGTCTATCCAGACACGTTCAATTTATTCTTATTAAAAAAGTTTCTTTGTGGTATTACGAAAAAATAAACAAAAATAAAAATTTGGAGAAAAAATTCAACCTTTAGAAAAGTCGATCGAAACTTTTTAAATTTTGAATTTTTCGTGTGTGGACAAAAATTCAATTTTTTGGATGTAAAGTTTATGGAAGTGAATAACCTCAGACGAAGAAAAGTAAAAGAAAATTCTATCGAAATATATTTGATAAATTGATGAAAAATGCATTTTTATTTGTTTGTACGTAAAGTTGCAACCAAATTTTTTCGATTTTTTAATTTTGTGATGCCCTTTTTAATAAAGTATGAAAATACGCACCTTTTTTTAAATTGCTAGCAAAAATTTTTTTTTATTTATAAGGGTCCTATGTAAAAATGGCTCATATTTCAGGATCCGTAAAATAATATAATAAAATTTTATTTGAAACGAAATTTTTTGCTACTTCTGATACAAATGAACAAAATTGCATTTCTCGTCATTTTTTGAAATGTTATATAATATATTTAAGCGACAAAATGTTTCGTACCTTAAATTAATTAAATTCAAAATTTAAATTGTGATAAGGATAAAATAACAAGTCTTGGACAGAAATATTTAATTATTCTCACAAGTATCAAGATTTAATTATTAATGAAAGAATTATGGTGAAGATTTAAAACAAATGCAAGTTGTTTATTTAACAAATTTTTTTCTCTGTTGCTTGAATGCCTCTTTAATGGCAGCAATTATAAATAAAATTATGCTAAATTATTTAAAATCTTTTCCCTATTTTTTTCCATTTCCGTTAAAAAATAACTCAAGTTGTATAGAAAAAATATATGGATGTAATAGAGTTATAACCTGTAATTAATAATAATCTCACAACTTAATGTCCTCCCACTAATAATTATAACCCGGCTCGCACGCGAATGTCGATCAGTCGATCCTGTTGTTTTCCTTTCGTGCTCGCGAAAATGTCTTTCGCTTTGAATGGCCAAGAGATGGATTGTTAAGTTGTCGATAGACGCATGAGCCATGAATAAATTGTACGCTTCAAACATGACGTATATAAGTCACATTAAGTAACAAGAATAATTAATAATCAGCTACTGTAAGGAAGGAATAATAAATCGTCTGTAAAGACCATAATAGCAGTTTATTATCTCTGCCGGTCTTGGAAAATTATAAGTTTGCATGAATACACAATAGTTGTTGTACATATTGCTGTTATGAAAAACAGCCTCACTAAAATATTTTCAACGAGTTGACATATTTTCTGTACTTTTTTTTGTCTCTTCATTTTTTACTCTTAACATTTTTTCGATTTTTAAATATCTGAGGGGTCGGGTATAAACTAAGTAAAGTTTTTTTTCGGAAATTTTGAAACAAGTATAACCTCTGTGTTCAGTTCCGTGAGTTTTGACCCCCTGCTTTACGTAATTTTTGCAGAATTTTTTTTAAATTGATTTTTAATTATTAAAAAAAAAAAGGATGCAATTTTTACTAAAGGAGATGAATTTTCAAATTAAAAAGACAAATTTTTATTTGGAGTAGAATTTTGAAACGAGAAAGTTTTGTTAGTTAATTTTTTCAAAGTCAGGACATTTTCTCAAGAACATGCTTTAATTTTGCTTCAATTTTAACAAAAAATTATATAAAAATATTTTTTATTTATAAAAGTAGGTTCATATTAATTTTTTTAACTGAAAACTGCATTATTCTATTTTTGGTTCCGAATTTATTATTTTTTAAATGTAAATTCAACTATTCGATTTAAAGTTAAACTATTTTGCTTTAAATTATTTTCTTGGTTCAAGATTATTTATTTTGATTGAAGATTATTTATTTTAATTAAAAATTTAATACTTATATTCAAAATTTAACTATTTTGCTTGAAGTTCCCTTTTATGTTTTATTTAATTTTTTACTCATAATTTAACTTCTAGTAGAGACTTGAATTATTATATGTGTTAAAAATTCGTCTTTTTTATTTGTTTACAATTAATTCAGTATACTTAAAACTTAAGTATTTTATTTTAATATTTTATAATTTTAGTTTAAAATTCATCTATTTGGTTGAGCCAGAATGTTTTTAACACAAAATTTAACTACTCCATTTTTTTAGATAAAAATTTATATATTTTGTTAAACAAAATATGGCTAGAAAATTGTTTGTTTTTTTATCATTGAAAACAAAGTTTTTGATTGAAAATTTAACTATTTCGCAGAATTTTTTGATACTGAAAATTTATTTAATTAATTTTTGTTTTTTTTTTCTTTTTTGAAGAAAATTAATCTCCTTGTTGGAAAATTCAACTATTCCGCTTAAAGCTTCGTAATTTTAGTTTCAAATGTATATTTTTGATTTAAAATTCGACAACTTCATTGAAATTTAAACTCTTTTGCTAAAAACTAATGTTTGGGTTGGAAAATTGAACTATTGAAGTTAAACATTCATAATTTAAGTTAAATATTCATCTTTTGCATTGAAAATTATTGTTTTAATGACAAATTGATTACTTTACTTTAAAATGTAACTATTTTGCTTAAAGTTCGCTTTTATGTTTTTTTTCATTTTTTGCTAATAATTTAACTTCCAGTAGAGACTTGAATTATTATGTTAAAAATTCGTTCTTTTTATTTGTGCACAATTAATTTAATTAAATTAAAATTTCAGTATTCCATTTTAATATTTTATAATTTTAGTTTAAAATTCATCTTTTTGTTTGAGCAAGAATGTTTTTAACTCAAAATTTTACTGCTCAACTTTGGTTCGAAAATTTCTTTTCAGATGAAAATTTATGTAGTTTGTTAAACAAAATATGACAAGAAAATTGTTTGTTTTTTTATTACTGAAAACAAATTTTTTGATTAAAAATTTAACTATTTTGCAGAATTTTTTTATGCTGAACATTTAATAATTAATTTTTTGTTTAAAATTGATCTTTTTTTTTTTGAAAATTCAACTATTTTGCAGAAAATTCACCTTTTTAGAAAAAGATTAATCTCCTCTTTGAAAACTTCAACTATACCACTTAAATATTTATTATTTTAGTTTAAAATGTATCTTTTTGGTTTAAAATTCGACTACTTAATTGAAAGTTAAACTTTTTTGCTAAAAACTAATGTTAAAAATTTATCTTTTGCATTGATGATTATTGTTTTAATTTTAAAAGTTAATTTTGGAATAAAGTTTTATCTTTTCTGGTTAAAATTTGGTTTATTTTGGTCGAAAGTTTACCTTCTTAATTAAAAAGTCGACTATTCCAGTTAAAGATTCGTTAACTATTCCTTTTTTTCTTGTAAATTAAAAAAAATTTAATTAATCTTTTTTATTAAAAATTAATTTTTTCAATAAAAAATTTAACGAATCGAGTTGAATATTCTATGGTTTTATTTTAAAATTCATCTTTTTTGTTCAAAATTATTTTTTAACTACAAGTGAATTATTTAATAATAGGTTAATATTTATCTTGTTTGTGTTGATATTTTGTGCTTCTTCGTAAAATATTAACTTCACAAATAAAAGTTAATACTCTGGTCAAAATTAATTTTTTTTTTACCTGTATATTTAAATATTCCCTTTTTTATTGAAAGATTATCTTTGTTAGTTGAAAATTTAACTTCTTGGTAGAAAATTCATCTCGTGTGGTAGAAAAATAATCTCTTTGGTTGAAAATTCAACGCTTTCAGCGTTTAAAGTTTAATTTAATATGGTACTCGCATTCATTTTACGTAAATTAATGTATTTCCCTATTTGCGTTTTTGGCTACTTTTGAAGTTATGTACAAAAGACAATAAATTTTTGGGGGATTTTTTCTTTGGGGGAATCGCAGAGTTCGATTACCATTTTTCTTTGCCAAGTTATGCCAATTTGAAATTACGAGATATGTCCCATTATGTCTTGAGCATTTGCTTCAAATAATATATCGACTTCAGATTCATAATTAACAACCCCGAACACCGCCAAGTACAAATTTTCAAGAGAAAACACCCAGTAGTAATAATGAGACATATCTCGTAATTTCAAATGGGCGTAATTTGGTAAATAAAAAAGGTAATTGAACTCTGAGGCTTTTAAATTAAAGAGAAAGAGCAGTACTATATGATACAACTAAAGAAAAAATCACAAAAAAATTGGTGTCTTCTGTACATAACCTCAAAAGTAGCGATAAACGCAATTTTTTGGGAACATAACCTCAAATATATTCAAATCCTGACATGATGGGTCAATTCTGACCTCGGATTCGGATTCCACGTAAAAAATTACTTCAGAAAGGACCATCCACTTTCCAATATCAAAGCCATGTTAACCTATGTTATTTATAATAGGGGGGGGGGGGAGCTTATAGATAAATCTAGAATTCCCATATTGGCTGATCAATTTCCCTATTAGCAAAAACCCCAGATGAAAACCTTCACAAAGTCATTATGTGCCGTAGATCACACAAAAACACGCATACTTACTGATAATCACATACTTATACCTAAAAAAAATCTTGAGACACCTGGAAAAAAAAATCTGAAAGTGTCTGGGAATTTTTTTCTGGGATTTGAGTAGACACTCGGTATTAGTTAGTGGCACTATTGATTAGAGAAACGACCGTTGAGTATGTGTAAGTAAACACTTAATAACATGGAAGAATTGACCTACATAAAAATATGGATTGTGAGTAGATAATTGCTATATATTTTATACTGCATAATGCACATGCCATTGGCATTGACGCTAAACCTGAACTTGATGCATTCATTTCATTGTCAGTACCTTTTTACACTCGTAGCGCTTAACATTGTGTGATCCTAAATTTGAGAATTGTTGACCATCATCATGAATACGGAATTGGGCAATAAGAAAACTCGGATTTTACGTCAAAATAGCGTACGTCATACGACAAGGTCAGCTAGATTTAATTATCTCGTTCACAAAAATATTGTGATTCTTTTTATTTTTCTCTCATTCTACGCGACGTCAAATATTTAAGATAAAATAATAGGAAGTGTCTGTATAACTTTCAGACACAATATTTGAATACAGGGTATATAGAGCGTTGTAAACGATATCGATAATGTTCAATAATTGATGTGTCTTCTGTTTATTTTATTTTATTATATAACAAAAGTGCTGTAATCCCGCACGCTGTCAAATTTTTATCCAAAATTGGGTTAAATTGTGGCACATAGAAAGATGTGAGTGTGCAGTAATTTTCAGTGTAGCAGTTATGTACTTGCGCAACCTTTTGATCCACTTTTGGATAAAATTTGACACCTGCTAGTGTGGTGGGTACGATTCTTTATAAATATTTAATCAAAACTATAAATAAGTATGTTTTTTAGCTCAAGGATAAAAATAACGAAATTTCTAACCCAACTATATTCATTATGAATTACACGTAACACTTGATTTGAGATAATTTTTCGGTTGTATTTTTCCATGCCTTTGAAATAAAATTCGTTTTTTAGAATATGTATAAATTGATTTTTGTATGTTTTTAACATTATTTTTGAACCCGAAATAAAATAAAAAATATAGAATTATATACAGGGATCACACGCCCCCCCCCCTCTTTCTCCTATTTTTCTCAGAATCCCCAATCCCCTATAATCTCTATATTTGAGAATTTTGTAAAAAATGGAAAACATAAAAATCTGACATGAATGATTCAACAGTGTCGAGAAAGAGAAAAAATATATAACTTACAATTAACTGAGATACTTCTAGTTTAATAAAATCTAATTTATCAAAAAAGTTTTATTTTTCTGCCTGAAGAAATGTTTTGAAAATCTCGCAATCATTGTTGTTGAAAACCTGATTGGCTTTTCTTTACTGGAAGTTGTGTGATATCTTCAATTTAAAATTTTAAAATAGTTGAGATCATCAGTTCTTATTTAAATACAGTTATTTGCATACAGGTGTGTTTCATCTTTCACTTTAGAAAAAAGTCGTAATTTTATAATTCAGTTTTTATTTATAAAGGCTGATGCTAATCCTTAAATTATTTTGTTTATAAGGAACACTTGGAAATTATTTTAGTTTGTTTTTTTAATTAAGAAACTTTCTAAATAATATTTAATAACCTCGTAACCAATAAAATTATAAAGAACTTTTCATCTCAAATGGAAGAAAAATGACAAATATGCAAATAACTTATTTTTAATAAACAATTATCACTCAGACTATTTTTTATTGATTACGCTTAAGATTTCATTCTAAAATTTGTCGCAATAATCAATTGGCCTTTTTGTCAATAATTTTATAAATCAAGTTCAAGATGCACTAATTTGGAACTATCTAATCAGTTATTGAAAATATTCTACATGTTTTATTTTAGCACCCTTCTCTGGGAGTTAGTATTTTCTTTAATAATTTTAATATAAAATCTTAAAGTTACGAAGAAGATATCAAATTTGGGAAAATTGTAGGTTTTATTAGCTTTTTCATCGGCTATGCTAATTTTTTTACATCGGTTTGCTGTTTAGAATTGTAGTAAATATTTAAAAAAATATATATTCAAAAGCTATAAAATTCGAAAATTTTATAACAAATCAAAACATTTTTTAAGCTCTGAACAACTTATATTCTACATAATAATGATTAATTATTATTTATTATGAAATGCTTCTTTTTTGCAGATATAGATTAGCAATATTTTTTTAGTCGTGTAAATTATTTCCGGCAATACAATTAAATTATAATTGTTTCATGTCAGGCGTTCTGGCAAATGATGATGGCCCTCTTTAGTTATTTATTCTCAATTTTTTTATGCTAAATATAATAAAATTTCAATCTCCATACATTTATTTAACAGTACAAATATTTTTTATTAACATATCTTTACTGAATTATTTTTCGTATTCTAAATGGTAAATAATTCTTAGATATAATTTGTATTTTAATTGGTACCCACCTACACTAAGATATTTGTAGTGAAAAATTATTAATTTCGAAGATTAAACATTTTGAAGTAATTTACATTTTTCGGTTTGTTGTCCCTTTTTTACTAGAAATTGACATTCTGGAATAACAATCTTTAAATTTTAAAGTTTCATATTTATTTAATCAATTTTAGATGACTTTAACGTTTCATACGTTTTATATACGTTTTCGTTAGAAATTTATATTATTTAAAAAATTAAAAGGTTTGATTCTCTGCGCAAAAATATATACATTAATTCTGCAGTTTTCTGTCATTTTAAATAATATATACTATAAAATACTAAAATGTCCTGTCAATATTAACTTTATATATTAAATGAAAATTTGCGCGATGAAAAAAATTGGTTTCGTAGCTTAGCTGTTTGTTTCTTAATTAATCAAATTTGTTGTTACTTATAAAAGTGTTGCATTTATTAAAGACCGTGTACCCTGTTTACTGAAATTCAGTGAGCGTAGAACAAATATTTTCTGTGTGTCTAGACACAATAGTTTTTTAAAATGCAATTTACTATATTTTAAAATATAATTTAGAATATTTACTTCAATTAGTATAGAGTTTTTAAAAATAAAAACAATGGTATAATACAATAATAAGATGAATGGTATTATAATATAAATTATGTAACAAAACAGTTGGCTTAATCGATTCCGGCCACTTGTTTTCTGAAAGGAGGAGAGGAATGAAGCATTGCATTGAAACTTCGTGGCCTTATCAGGGAACTGATAATAATCAAATGCCGGACTCTTGTGGCACAATTTAGTGAAAATCGTGACGTGAAGCCGCTTGGGTGCCTTTGCCTTCCTCAAAGTGAGTTGAGGATGGTTCTGAAACTAATCTTTTAGTGCGTGCTCGTTAATTTCGAGACTAAGTGCTGCCTCAAAATTCTAATACAAGTTTGATAATACCGCCATACGCATCGTTATCTTATTTTTCGTGTATTTAAAAAGTTGCGGGAGTGTCTTGACCACATTGACTATTTCAGAAATACCTTAACTTCTCTCTTTTGAGAATGTTCAACTTTAGACTTTAGTGATACCAAATTCTCGGCCGCCTATAGTGTGAACGAGAAAATAGATTAATTGGAAGTTTTAAAGATCCTCTTTCTAGATCCTCTAAACAAAAGTTGTATTTAACAATTTCAAGTTGATTAAAAATTTATGGGGGAAAAACATTTTTAATTGTAGTTAACTGCAGACATACATTTTAATATTATTGAGTTCCATTTTGTCAGAAAAATGTTTTCTTTTTTATTGTAAATATCATTAGGATTTTAAGTGGTTTAGAGTAAACTGCTTTTAACATTATAGAAGACTGATCATATTGTTAAAGTATACCAATTTTTGGTAAAAATGTTTACTTCCTAATGTTGATGTGTGTAAGTGATTATATAGTGAGAACAGTTTAACAATATCTAATTGGATTACTCAAGTAACAAAATGCGCTCCAGGGTGATACACGAAACGGTACGTATGTTCAGCTTACCAAAAAATAGTGTTATTACTATAAATTAAAACTAATTCATTTTCTTTGTCAAATTTTTGAATTTTTCTTCGAATTTTTGTAAATCAAAATGTCACGTAGGACAAAAATCTATCAATGTGACAGCGATAACATGTAAAATAAGTGTATAGAACTCACCGAATAATTAGGTATCTTACTGATTTAAGAATATCTTCTTTAAATATGACAGGAATTTTCGGTAAAACATACCAAAAAAATTGCACGATATTCTGTAAGATAAGCAGCCATTTTTTCGTCACGGTCAACCGGTTAAACATGTTTTCTGATGCAAACTTGATCCACAGTCGTGGAAAAAAACTATATTAAATGCGAAATGCATGCTATCACATTCGCTAATACTATTATTGCAGAAAATTCTTTTAAATTTGGCAAAATATTGTAAAATAGACTATAGCATGGAAAATAAATTCCAATCATCGAAGCACATTTTTAACTTTAGTAAATAAGAACTAATTTACGTTACATCAAAGAGATACTTTTGTTTACTAATAAATTTACTATGCCATAAAATAACTCAGTTTATTTTTTTTTAAAGTCAAATTATCAACTAAATGTTGTTCAAAACAATTAAAGATTGCTTTAGTGTTATCTATTCGAGCGAGTCACAAATATATTTACTTTCGAACTATTGAATCCTCCATCTTGACCGTGACTTCAGCACTGATTAACAGAAATCTTATCGTAGCATCAAGAATTTCGAGTTTGAAAAGAAGATAAATTCCAAAAGTAAGTCTGAAACAAATGTTGAGTCTGAGAATAAATAGGATTCATTCTATCTTATCATCCAATAGAGGCAGAGAAAAAATGAAACTTGATTCATCGACAAAAATTAAATAAAAAATGTTCTGTACGAAACCAAGGTATAATCGTTGGATTTTTTAGTTAATATGTCCAGTTTATTCTATATATCTTTTGACATTTCAAGTATAATCTAGAAGCTTACAAAATAGTGAAGTTTTCTGTAAGATTTCGTTTTTAAATCACCCCAGATACGACGATAACGACAATAACAGAAATAGTATATTATCATTAAAATATCTGGTGTTAGGTATATTACATTCAGCAAATACTTCCCTCGTTTGATAACTTTTGTTTTCTCATACATATTCACTGGAAATTTGGTTTATTTTTATATCATAGTGCTTATGAGAATCAATCTATTATAAATATACTTAGGATGATGTAAATTTTATTGTATATGTCAAACATTCATACTTTACTTATATATGTTATCAAATCTTAGACATTTTACAAAAAAACAAAATACGTTACGAAACAGCATCCGAGATTTATAGTATTGACATACATTAATTCGACCATATGTTTAAACTTTAAATGCCTTGTTTTGTTCAGATTATTCGATCAATTCACCGGTGCTTTAAAAATGAGAGTTTCATAAATTATGCAGTTCCGTGTAAAGAAATTTATGATTAATAAATTTCTCAACATTCAACAATCTTTAGAATATTTTCTAAAATCGGCAGAAATAAAAATATTCGAATCAGTAAATATTTATTTAACATTGGTCTTTTAAAATGTTGTATTTTTTCTTTCGCATGGAAAAAAAATTGTTATTTTAAACCAATATTCATTATTGATAGCCTATTTTGTCAATTAAAATATTATATGTAGTTTTATTTAGGTGAATTTTAATTATTAATTAAATAATATTGATCTATCTGACTACCTTATTTGTAATCAAATTCATCCGAATAGAGTTGCAGGTTTTTAAATAACAAATTAAACTGCCAATGATGAAGGTAGAATCAAAATTACGAATATTTCCAAAAGCGAAATAAAATCTCAATATTGTTAAATAAATAATGACATATTCAACTATTTTTTTCCACATTTTCCTCAGATCAGAACTCTATTTTCCACGATTCTATAAACTACTTTTGAAATTTGAGGGACACAACCATTGAACGTCCTTATAACTGTTTTTTTAATGTTTTTATTTGCATCTTAGGCACTTTTCTGTAATAAACTATACCAATATGGAAGTAGAGCTATTTATAGAAACAGCGATTAGAGCAAATGTCGAAATAGGAATTGGCCTTAAAATTTTTCTCATATTTGTTTCCTTATTCGACTGCTTTCATGGTGCATACACACGCATATGCATAAATGCATATATATATATATATATATATATATATATATATTACACGCTTATAGCGCCATCTTTAGTTAGTGAATTAAAATATTTTGATGTTAAAATTGGATCGATACAGAATTTTTCAAAACAATTGTACCAATAAAGCAGTTCATAAAAATCTTGGCCTTTTGCCTAGAGATGGCGGCAGTTGAATGTTTCACGGGCTGTAGACCATTAAAAAGAAAGACCGAGAAAGAATACAGAAGAGTGAGATAGTTGGATTCCTTTCTTTTTTTTCTTCTTTTTTCATTGTTATATATTTGACCCGGAAGTGGGGATTGTTAGAAGCACAATTTTTTCTCATAAACCTTTCATAATCAGATTCCAAAAATGGAAAATTACCGAGTAACAAAAGTATAGAATTAAAATATTCTCGAACAATAAAATTCC
>JAAAKG020141795.1:0-11771 GCA_010014905.2 Druon quercuslanigerum | reverse complement strand
GGACAGAAAAGTATGGCGGAAAATAGTTAACAAGAAGAGTGTCAGTAGAGGGAATGTCGCCTGAAACAAAGACCTTGAATACTAATGGATCCAAGTGCGAAACCTAACATGACGACTGTGTGAGGATCTCCACTTGAGGTGATTGCTAGAGAGATTGATCAGCAACCTGGGTCGAAGCAGTGTTGCGAAGGGAATGTGTTATTGAAATAAATAACACGAGAATTCCGAGTCAATCTAAAAATTTTATAATCCCTTCTTCAAACTACTCTCCTCCCCACCGAGTGAGTCTCACATGTTTTTCTCTCTTTAGAACACATTTTAATTCTCGCCATAGCGTTATAGCGTTATCAGTCAATTTCTATTTCTTAATGGAGCACGTCTAGATTGCGTGACTGTTGGTTCTCGCGCTTCGGGTTTGATAATATATTCACCGCGTGCTACGCCTACGGTTTTTGTAAATCTCTCATATTTGTGCAATTAACTTTTAAAAGTAGAGGTCAAAGCATCAAACACTGTTTATGATTTATTCCGTTACGAGTTACTCGCTATATCAGAAGATGACTTCTGATCACATTATTTGTAGCACAACATGTCTTCTAATTGATTGCATGACGTGGATCATTGTGATTCACATGCTGTATTTTATAATTATGTAAGACCTGACGAAGGCGGCTTACTGGAACTTCCCTTATTTCATTTCTCGTCAATAAAGTAACGGTTCCGCTTCGCATGTTTATTTTAACCCGTCCTTTGTTACCAGTGCGAGCATGATACGTATATATTCCAGTGAGATGATTACTACTCTCCAATACTGCAAAAACGTCACCAGCCAGCGATGTTAATACAATTAGTTCTTTTATTGAAATATGTGCATAGTGATTCTCTTCTTCGTGAAATAAAATTAATTTATCTGCAGGAAAAGTGTATCTTTGAAGTCCGAAAAGCAGTTTCGGATTCTTTTTAGGAATAAGCTGTATAAACTGAAGCTGGTCAATTCCATGTTCTGATCCGTCAAAACAAATAAGCTTAATAGGTACAGCCATGTGCGTAGAAGAAGAACTGGAACTGTAACTAAGTGGTGGCGCGGCTGAAGAAACAGACCTAGAAGAAGAATGACGATTCTTAGTAGAAAAAAACGAGAAAATGGGACTCTAAGCTAAGTTTGAAAAAATTCAGGATCAATTCAGATGACACAAATGAGATAACATTGATTGAATTCAGATAAACTGAAAACTGAAGAAAAGTTGAAAATCGGAATATGATCCACCGAATTGAAATTAATGTATTAAAAGAAGCGACTGAAGTAATGATTTGATTTTTAAAAGCTACTATAGTGACCTTATCTGAAAAGAGTTACTAAAAAGGGAAATGGGCAAAAACGTGACGAAAAATTACGCTATAAATATTTCTAGTTATTTAAACTACAAAATTAACCAAAATGGCGATTCCGGCCTACTGGAGTTTCCGTGATTTCATCTGCAGTCAGTGGGGTAAGATTGCTATTTTTCATGTTGATTTTAGCCCGTACTTTAAAGTAAAGTATAGCATTGTATGTAACCAGCAAGAATATCAGTACCGTCTAATATAGCATAGACGTACCCATCGAATGTTGATAATACTATTTGTTCTTGGGTTGGTATAGGCCTATACTTATTAGGTCCTTCGAGCAATTCAATTGGTTTATTGGTAGGAAAAGTGAATCTTCGAAGTTCAAATTGCTTTTGTGGATTTTTATAGGGAAAGAGCCGAATAAATTCAAGTTGATCCAGTCCATAGCCAAGCCATAGCCATATTAGAAAAGGGAAGGGTGGGAGGTGAAGTTCTATTCACGGCTAAATGAGACCTGGACCTTGAACGAAGAGGTGGTTCAGCATTAAAAGAAGACCTGATCGAAGAGTGAGGCCTGGCAGATGGATTTTGTTCGTCAGAAGCAGAAGAACAAATCTATAATATTTTTTTCTTTCGTTAGACTATATACCATATATATTATCATAATCGCAATCTCATCGATAAAATGCGTATAGATTGTCCTTTTACGAGAAAGATATTTATTTTTTGTTCTTATCGCTCAAGCATAAGGATTTAATTAAATACATAAAAGATCATTTTTTTTTAATGAAAAAGTTATCTACAAGTTTTCTACAAAAAATTGCCTAAAACTATTTTCCTAATGACAGAAATCATAAATACAAATCAAAATCAAAAATTTTAAAGTGTTTATAAGTGCCATATTGTTCATGTAAAATCACAGACTAAATCCTCATTTTTATTACTAGTGATTAAGTGTAAGATTCTAATTTTTAATTCTTGAAGTTAAAAATTAAAAATATTAAGCAACTTGAAGTGATGAAATGCCAAGTAGGTTTAAATGAACAATGATTACTAGATTTTCAAGATAAATTCATTACATCGCTTTCTTCTATATGATAAACTGATTTTAATTGAAAGTCTACTTATCTAAGGATACCCTCAAAAAAAGGTTACGTGCGGAAAGCCTGAAAAAAATTTCTAAAGTTATAGATATATTATATATTATTTTATTCACCAATAGAATTAAGGATGCCCATCAAGGCATAGACTAAAATATAAACGATCCACATATTTTGCAACTAAGGGAAAACTGAATAATTCGTCGACAAAGAATATTGTTAAATGTGTATTGAGAGAATATTCTGAAGCTTTGATAATGTGATGATGTAATGTTTTGTATCGATTTAATTTAATGTTTTGATTTACAAACTTGTACTTCTAATATACTCATATCTATGTTTTACGAATCAGACCTAAAAAATAAATTTGGTTAATTCAATTACACCACCTGCGGCAAAAATAAAGAGAATAATTCAAATAGCGTATAGATAAAAATCCAATTTCAAACCAGAAATTTTGTTAAGCCCTTTACAAATTTTTGGGACACTAAACATCTTTTTGAGTGTGTTTTGTCAGTTTTAATATGATATATGTATACTGAATAGACTTTGATCATTTAAAATCAGTTTTAGAAATTTAATCGAAGTAAAGCCAATTTCAGTTTCTCCTTTGCGTTAAAGAAACTTAGCAGCCCAACCATTAGTATTGCATTTTTTTTAAATAAAAATACCTGCTTGAAAGTAAAAGCACTTTCTAAAAAAATTCATTTGATTGGTTAAATATTGCGGCTTCCATAGAATATTGCAATGTAGAAAGAAATAAAGTCTGACATATAAATAATGTTTAATTAGGAGATTATTTATTCAGCTTCTATAATTTATTTCATGAGACAATAAAAAATGGCATTCTGCTCGTTCATTTGGAACTAAAATTCCTGGTATTTTGCTGCCCCTCTCCCGCCTAATAACATCACCCTTTGAATAAGCTAGCAAGCAATATTGAAAATCAGAAATCAAAAACAGAGACAAATCACTCATAAAGAATTTTAAATAGGAGAAAATACATTTACTCTAATTATTCGGATTTATTTTTATTATCTTATTTTTTATATTTAAACGCCTTAGATACGCAAGAGAATAATAAACAAAACCAAAACATTACATTTTAATAATTTCAAACCTTAACACCCCTCCCTTTTTAGTTTAGACATTACGAACAAAAAAGAAGCAAAAAACGGGTTATAATTTAGAAAATCTGAGAGACCGAACGGCAAGTAAAAATTTTTTTTAGGTATGACCGTGTGGTACGGGAAACCACGTAATCTTAGGATTATTACTCTTTTTCTTGAGACCCAATTAAATTATACTAAAAAGTACCCATAAAGACGGAAAACCATTCTTCTTTTATGCTTGAAAGTTCAACTGTTTAGTTGTAAATGATACTATTTTCTCGATGATAATATTTTTTGTATTTATCTATTTGGGTTGAAATTCAATTATTTTCACTTAACAATAATCTTAATAATAATAACAAGTAATCAGACTCTAATGTTAAAATTTCGTCTGATTTGTTTGAAAATTTTACCATTTGTTTGTAACTGCAAATGCTTGGTCTCAAAAATAATTTTTGTTTCTTAAGGTTTGACTAGTTAATTATTTAATTAATTCTTAATTGCCGGTACAAACGGTTCTTGCGTAAAAAATTTAATAAAATAAAACCAAGACTTATGTGAAATTCGAAAGAATTTGCAAGAAATGAGAAACATTCAAACGAATTCAAAAGAACTGACCCCGCACAATTTACAATAAAATCTTGCTTAGTCAAATTGGCTAAAATTGAAATATAATGTAGTTCAAAGCCTCCTGATCAAAAAATTTTTATGGGTACTAGTACAAAAAATTAAAAGTTTTCGAGATAAGTGAGGCTAAGCGAGAAAAATATGACCAAAGTGGAACCTAATGTCCTGCTTGAAACATGAAGATCAGGTGCAGATTTTTCAGTAAACTGTGATCAGCACAATCGGTGACAATACTCCTCCAAATTTTAAAGGTAGAAGACTGATCAGTCCACTTATCAACGGAACAGCCAATGCAGCTACAATAGGCAATGAAATCGAACTGCCCTGGCAATGTGAATATTTTTCAAAATAATCAAGGCAAAAGACATTCTGGACTGCGATAGATACTATGTAGTGCACATAATTAAAATGTGTTATGAAAAAAAATTTTTACTGCAAAGTTCATATAATGTAATTAAATGTCATTCAAGCAACAAAATTTCTTTCGTTGTAACATTAATATTTCTTAGATTTAAAGCAAGCGAGTCCTTCAACGTTTTGAAAGTGAAAATAGAAGGTACAAATGGCTGCAATCCTAAAAGTATCAATTTATATTCTACAGCTATAAAATTGACAACTTGATGCTTCGTAATCAGCTAATACTGGCAAAACTCATGTTCCAGCAATAAAATGTACTGCCTCGTTTGTATCAAACAATTTAGAATTTTAAACGTCAAGCCGATGCAACTGTAAAAGCTAATTAGAGCCTTCAACCCTGCCAGAAAACAGTTATGTATAAGGACCCTCTTCAAGAGTAAAACTCTTTGCAACTCTGTTACCTGTGTTTTTTTAAAAATCTACATCAGCAAAGAGAATATGGGAATTTTCCTGCTACCGTGTGTAACAACCAAACATAGCATCTATCTAATATAGATGATTCATCAATATGGATCTATCATCTAACTCACGAATAAATCTTAATCCTTTTCAATCTCAATCCCTTAAGTTTCAGTGCGATAACTGCTTTTTTACACCTTGGAATAGTTTTCTTTTCTTGTCAAAATATATGATTTATATTAAATGGAGCGTTATTCTATTATTTTTCTCCTATACAATTAAGAGTAATAAAAACAAAAGTAACCAAATAATTTAAACGATTTAACGATTGTCCGGTTTTTTCAAAGTAACTCACCGATGATTGTAGTTTACATGCTCTACTATATAACCATTCAATAATTGACGCCGAAAGCCTACAGGAGTTATCTGGATTTCATTTGTGGTCAATGGGGTAATCTTGCCGCTATTTATGTTAATTTTTTCCCGTCGTTTAGATTAAAAGCGAGGAGTGCATGCATATATTCCAGCAATAATATTAATACTGTTTAATATTGCGAAGACATCATCATCGAGTGTTGATAATACAATTTGTTCTTCGGTTGTTGTAGGATCGTTAATGCTTGCATACACGGCTGAAAAAGAAGTGGCATAGTAAGGAAATTATTGTTTAGTTGATAAAATAAACCAGCTTTTCCCAAAATTTTTTCGCTGTTTCTGGAGAGCGGTAGGGCCGTCACCCTGAAATTTTTTCATAATAGTTAAAACCAAGGACGGACACTTGACTGCGGTGCAGCCGTGCTGCTTTGCCGCGCTCGAACTTTCCGTTGTTAGAGAATTCGATCCGCTTGAGAAAATTGAAAAATTTAATAAAATATTCATTAGAAAATTTTAATAGGCTGCATTATATTTGTTTGATTATGAAGAGAACATTACAGAAAGATAGAACAAAATTGGTTAATAACTTCCAAAGTTATTTTACTTTTTTTACGCTGCAAAGTAGTATAATATGGATTTTCGCGGACAAATTATTATAGAGGTCGTAATTTTTTGTGGACTTTAAAGTCAAAAAAATCCTTACAAAATGCCAAATCGATCCCTTGATGCCGAATTTTAATTTGCATTATATGTTATCTGTTACGTCATTAGGCAATTTGAAAAAATAGGATTTAGTAAAAATACATTTATAGAACTGCTACAGGATAGAATATTTTGTTTTCATGATAAATCGGCAAAATGTTGATCCGCACACAGTTACTAGTTATTTATATTTTTTTTCCTTGTTCTATATTTCAAACTCCAGTTATATACAACCTTGTTGGAGGTCGTCTTTGCTAAGTTCACCAAAGTAGGGCCGCATAGAATATAGGAATTGAATTTGCTTTTGCCTAATATAATTAAATATTAACTTCCCAAATTATAATTCTAGAAACCATATGTGAGTTAAATAAATTAATTTAAAGTATATACATTTTTTCATGCTATTTCAAGCCATAGGTAAAATTACACAGAAAGCAAATTTCTATATCTTTTTTATAAGTTTTGTATACTTCAGTTTTGTCGTCGATTTAATATTTAATACTTCATATCTAATACGAACTTTAACTAGCGGGAGAGCATGGGCGACCCTGTGCGGAAAATTTAGACGGGCGGAAAATTTTGAACAGTTTTTTTTTATTAAAAAAAGTAAAAGTGTCATTTAATTATCACGAATCAATCAAGAATCAATTGAATATTAATAATTCCTAACATTTATTGGCAGATAAAATAAATGTAATCATTAGTTCGTAGAAATAGGGGGCTCTCTTCTTATCCGCACAGGGAGGCAAGTTCTTCAATTAATCCCTACTCATTAATTTATTATACTCTAACAACCCCTACAATCAATGTTCCGTGACCCTGTGATGCAGTACGGCGTGTCTTGGATCTACTCTCCCGCGCACGTCAATCGCTGTCAACATGGTTGATCAGGGTAAGCCTGTCAATCTTTATATCGAAGTGCTAGCTGTGCGTCCCCACAAGGTTAAGGGATCTGTACGAGGATCCGGTCTTGTATTCTAGAGATTCTAGCCCTCTCTTAAATACCTGAGTATTTGCATCAACAGTCGTATGACTTGGACCACTTATACCAAAAAATAGCTGTAAAGGGCGCTGAAGTTCTCAGCCCCATGCGAGTTATTTCCAAGGTTACCTGCGGAGCTTCTCCTACTTTTCTACTCACAGTACATAATACCAAGTGAGACAGTTTTGAAGATTTTGGATCGGGTACAGTACGCTTCATCGAGCGTAGCTCTGGAGATTGGATTTCTACGCCAGTAATCTTGGCGTACCGATTTATTTTGCGCAACTTTAAGTGGAGTGCAAGTCCTCTTATTGAAAGATTGACCTACCAGGCTACGAGTTATCTAAATGAAAAGTTCAGAGTGCAAACTAAGCGCTTCAGCTTAATTATGGCCTTTAATAATATGCCCTTCTTTATTAGAGCAATGAACACCACGATTATGACAGCGTACTTTGGTGAGGACTGGATTGATTTGGTGACGGATCTGTATATTAACCAGGAGTCTGGCTTTGCCTCTGGGGTGTCGGCCACACGAGGTGATACTGAGGGCCTCTCATCTGCCCTCACCATCTGAAAAAGATTTAATAACCCCCTGGAGCATAAACTCGCAGGTTTGGTACGAGGGGAATCTCGATTTGTTTTGCTTGGGTTCCATCTCATGCAGGGATAATGGGCAATGATAAGGCTGACGAGGTAGCAAGAGCAACTCCTGCTCTTCAAATGACATCTTTAGGGGAATATTTTGTAGGGAGTGTCCACGAGATATGCTAACGGGACGCGTCGTACTACGTATTTTTCTCATATATCGGTCAAATCGCTAAGACCATGTTTTTGAGGCTATAGGCTCCCGAGAGGCTACATCAATCTCGTGACGAGATTAAAAAACTCACATGCTTACACGTGAGACCACTTCTTAAGAATAAGCTGGAATATACCGGAGGGTTGCGAACGTGGAGCTAAGTTGAAAGACCTCACACATCCACCGCATCAGTGACGATTGCTTGCAAATGGCTGGCCTGGGAAATCGGTTGGTGTGCTGATTCTTTAAACTAATTTTTTAACTTCGACATGGGTAATATTCTGCTTGGACGGCATTTAAGAAAATTTTCAGGTTGGGTTACGTAACCCAAACCCTAGCGGCTCTGTTTTAGCAGGTCTTAGAACAAGACTTCTGTATGGCATGAAAGAGCACGACTGGCAAATAAAAAGCTTTTTTTTATTGATGGGAATAATATGCTGAACAAAGAACGAAAGCAAAAGAAAGAAGGTACGCTTCGTTTCGACACTCGCGTTCCGAGGCTCATTGTGAGCAGCTGCTTGGGATTTACGGTTCTGAAAAGAGCAGTTTTTTTAGTTCAGTGACAGTTTCCGGGTTCATTAACCTTCGGTCCGCAATGTTAGGGACAATTTTTAGATAAGGGAGGTGTGCTTCTTCTTGGATAGATCAAACAAAGTTATGGTATTCTTTGATTGAGACTAATCTTTTATTTTAAACATCTTTTTTAGCCTAATAAAAATGTTCTTTTTCTTTTAATAAATAAATTTGACTCAAATAAATTTCTAGGGGTAATTGCAATTACGCATCGCCCCGCTAATATTATCTGCCAAATTGTGAGTTTTTGAATTAACATTATACTCGTAAGGAGGGTGTGAAGAAGGATAATGGTTGGTAGAACTAATTTTTTGGCTTACAGTCGATGATTGTAAGACTAGAAATTGTTAGAGAATCAAATCTATTTTCTGTCTTGCTGTGTTATTATTTAAGATTGATTGAAATATAAACTATTACGTTTTTGGTTCTCGATTTATATTTCAGGTTAAAAATTTAAATATTTAGCTGACAAATTTTGCTGAAAATCTATTATTATTTTTTAAAAATTCAACAATAAAATTTTTCGTTGGTTTTGGTTTTGGTTTGGTTTATGGTTTCTTAAAAATTCAAACACCTGCTAAAAAGTTGAGGTGCTTTGTTGGAAATTCATTTTATTACTTGATGATTGACTGAAAAACACTGTTTTGAAGTTAATATTTAATTATTCCATTTTGGGTTAGAAGCTAACCGTTGTTAGTTAAACATACAACGATTAGGTTAAAAATTTAGTTTTAAAAATGCAATCACTTGATTGCAAATTGATATATTTGGTTCGATAGTAATCTTTTCTGAATGCAAAGTTCTTTTTTGTTATACAATCATTCTCGGATGAAGTTTTCTTTGGTTTAATAATGTTAATAATAATTAATGAAACTATCTTTCTGCAAGTTCTAGTTTTTAGGTCAAATTCTTATTTATGTTTTAAAAATTGCTCTTCTTGGTGGTGGATTTAACTATTTTGTTAAAAATGATGAAGATTTTCAAACTGGTGTTTATCTATGACTTTATGGCTTTTGGGATTTTGTCTAAAATTATCATGATGTTCTTTTATTCTAATAGAAGTATTCTTCCCCACATAGTAACGGATCTAATGGAAAGTAATCTGCACTTTTAATTCGAGCATCTAAACCGTTCTTATTATTCAGTTTAAAAACTAGAAATGTATAGAAGAATATAGTACACAAATTTTATAAACATTTCCATTCTTTTAGTTCAATATAAGAGATATAAATTTCAAAAAAATAAATTTTTTATCCACGCAATAAATAATGACTAAATAATAAACCATAATATAAAATTATCACGTTTTTCATTAATATCTACACCGCACATGTTTTACTCTTTCTAGAACCCATTTTTCTTATTCCCATAGTGTTACCGCTTAATTTCTATATGTCGATGGAGCGCGCCAAGGGCGCGTGACTGTTGCTTCTCACGCTTCGCGTTTGATTATTTATTCGTCTCATGCTACGTGCGCAGTTCTTGCGATTCTCTAATATTTGTGCAATTAACTTTTAGAATTAAAAGATCAAGGCACTGATAATTGTAATTTAGTGATTGTAATTTCTCTATTGTTAAAGCGCCCTCGGCTTCAACGGGGTAAAATCTTAAACAAATCCAATACAAGTATTTTACTAACAACAACTGAATAAAAAAATTCAGTCTAAAGTTTATAATTTTTTAAAAACTAACTTTACAATAACCTGGCAAAAACCTCGAATTTACAAGTAAGAATTCTGTAACATCACTGGTGTAATGATTTTTCTCAAAAACTATTTCGTGAGTGAAGGACAAAGAAACTTGTTTTTATATTCTTGTTGAAAAGAGTGCCCGGGATATTGAGCAAAAATGGAACGTGTGGGAGCCATAATACATTCATTTATTATTATTATTATTATTATTATTATTATTTGTGGTCACAAGCTACACATAATATTTTAAGACGGTATTGGATCACATGTTTTTTCCATAACATTGCTTCTAATTGATTGGATGACGTAAGGGGTTGTGGTTAACATGCTCTATTTGGAAATAGTTTAAGATCGGACGAAGGGAGCCTACTGGAACTACCGCTATTTCATGTTTGGTCATTGGAGTAACCGTGCCACTTCCCATGTTTATTTTTACCCGTCCATTTCTGTGAGCACGAGCAATGTATGTATATATTCCAGCAAGATCATTATTACTCTCCAATATTGCAAATACGTCGCCACAAAGTGTTGTTAATACAATTAGTTCTTTTATTGGAATATGGGCATAGTGATTCTCTTCTTCGAGAAATAAAATTAATTTATCTGCAGGAAAAGTGTATCTTTGAAGTCGGAATAGAATTTTCCGATTCCTTCTGGGAATAAGCTGAATAAACTGAAGCTGGTCAAGTCCATATTCAGATCCGTCAGAAGAAGGAAGCTTAGTAGGCAGAGCCATGTGCCTAGAAGAAGAACTGGACGTGGAACCAAGTGCTGGCTCAGCAGAAGGAAGCGCCCTAGCAGAAGAATGTTATTTTTTAGAAGAAAAAGAATGAGAAAATGGGACGCTTCGCGGAATATCAAAATAAGGGCGCCATGAAATAAGCCTGAATGTATATGAATTTTCATAAGGTTTTATATAATTAAAAAAGAATTATAGCAGATTCAATTTTAAATATTTATAATCAATATAATCAATTTTGAAGATTTTTAAAGATTACAGTAAATTTAGAAGAATACAACTGGAAACATTTTTTTTCCAGAAAATTATAATCTATTTTGAAACCTAGTTGAAAAAGTTATATAGATTTTTTGTATACAGTCGACTGAATAAAGTTAGTGAATAAAAATATTATAAAATCCAAGAGAATTGAAAGTGAATTTGAAATCACTAATAGAAAATTAAGAAAAATAAAAAGCCTAAAAAGGTCCATTGAATTAGGCTCTCTCTTATATTATTAACCCTCTGTCTGGCCCAGCGTATCCCCTTATTGTAATAGACACCGCGCGACCACCTCTCCGTTACAAAGTATATGAGTATTGTTGCAAGTAACTTTTGAAAAAGGATTAGTATTACAGTTAAAGAATATTCCACAATATTCCGTAAAATTAGGTAAAAATTGACGTAAAAGTGGAACGCAACCTCAAAAAGAAACATCAAATGGAACAAAATACATTAATAATTAGAAGGATATTCATGAGTGAAGAATGCGACGTACCTTAAGGGCATGTGACACTCAAATACACTGACCAAGCGAGTCCCAAGATCGAAATTAGTTCCCATATTTAAAGATTAAAGTTAAAAAAAAGTAGAAAAATTTTGGCGAATTATAAATCAACGTAAATGAAAGGTGTATAGCAAAGCGTGGAGTCGGGAAAGAAAAAAAA
>JAAAKG020141794.1:0-11771 GCA_010014905.2 Druon quercuslanigerum | reverse complement strand
GACGCTTTTTCACTGAAAAATTATTCGGAGACAGGTTAAAAACACGAAATTATCTCAGTTTCGTGTAAAGTTTATTCTACGAGGTTAATTTTTGTTGCGGTGAAACTTTACTCGGAAATCGATGTAAAGTTTATCTTCTGTTTTTTCTGTGTTAAAATTCCTGTATTTTTTTGAAAATTCGTATGAGTAGGAGAATTTTTAAGCTTCTTGGTGATTAACATATCGTTTTGGTTGAAAATTCTTTTAAAAATTCAAATATTTGGTTGCAAATTCATTTAATTAGTTAAAAATTCATATATTTTGGTATCAAATTCCTGTTATTGATTAAAAATTACTTTTTTATTATTTAGATTTAATTTTCCAAACTAAAAATGTAACTTCCTTTTTTTGGTGAAAATTGAACCTTTTAATAAAAGTTGAATCTTAGTTGAAAATTATAATATTTTGTTGAAAGTTTACTTTGATTATATTGAAAATTAACTTTTTTACTGACAATTTAATTATTCTATTTTTAGTTGAAAATTTATTTTACTAGTTGAAAATTTAAGTATATTTTACTTTTGGTAGAAAATTTATATTTTTAGTTGAAATTTCATGTGTTAGGTCGAAAATTAATTAATTTTTTTAGTTAAAAATTCACTTGAACTATTCCATCTTTTGTGGAAAACTTACCTTTTTTTATATAAATGTAATATTTTTTTCTATCAAATTTTCTGTTTTGTAGAAAATTTAACAATTATATTTTTATGTTAAGAATTCGTTTCTTTCTTTAGAAAAAAAATATTTAGTTAAAAATCCGTTATTTTTGTAGAAAATTGATCCTTTGTGTTGAGAATTCAATTTTTTGTCAAAATATCCTCAATGTGTTAAAAAAATAACTTATTTGGCTGCAAATTCGTTTCTTTTTAGTTGAAAATTAATTTTTTAGCTGAATCCAAGTTTTCTTTAAAAAATTTATATTTTTCGTTGAAAAGTAAATAATTTAGCTAAGAACTCGTCTTTTTCTTTGTTTCAAATTTAATTTTTAACTGAAAATCGAACTATCTAGGTTTTGTTTGTAAATTTATATTTTTTAGTTAAAAATTGATATATTTTATTGAAACTATATCTTTTTTCGTAGAAAATTTACCTTCAGGGTTTAAAACTGAATTATTTTGTTGAGAATTCATTCTTTTTGGTTGAAAATTGATTGTTTTAATTGAAAATTTAATTCTTCTATTTTTGGTTTAAAAAAATCTTTTTTTTTGTTAAAAATTTATTTTTTTAACATTTCAACTATTCTAATTTTTGCTGAAAATTGATATTTTTAAGATCAAAATTTATGTACATTGTTGAAAATGAGTCTTTATTTGGTAGAAAATTATTTTTTAGGGTAAAAATTAAACTATTTGTTTAAAAATGCATATTTTTGATTGAAGATTCCTCATTTAAGTTGAAAAAATTCCTTTCTCATACTCAAAATTTATGTTCTTGATTTGAAAATTCAACTAAAAAGTGTTTCAAATGTATTGAGAAAAAAAAATTTTTGTAATAATATTATTATTCTTTTTGGTGTATGGTTGGTTTCATACCTAGAAAAATTTAGAAATTGAAATATTGTAGCAACCCTGAGTAAGGCACTGTTTAATGCGAATAATACGTTTCTCATTATTTTCACCTATTTTATTATTTAAATTTGGCGCCCTTTTCAATTTAGAGCGATACATTTTCCCGGGAAATTTAAATAGTGTAATTATAATTAATGAATATAGAAAATACGATTTTTTTAAGTCTAATTCAAAATGCTCGACCTTTATATGCTTTGTTAAATTAATGAGGATTAAGCATTTTTAATTAGATTTAGAAAAATTGTATTTTCTTTATTTATTAATTATAATTACATTATTTAAATTTCCCGGGAAAATGTACCGCTTAAAATTGAAAAGGGCGCTAAATTTGAATAATAAAATAAGTCAATGTAATGGAAAACATTCTACCAAATTACATTTTTTAAATTTTTTTAGGTATGAACAAAACTATGCATCTAAAAGATTAATAATATTAATACAACAAAATTTTGTTTCCTTATACAATTGAAACACTTTTTAGTTGAGTTTTCAAATAAAAAGTATAAAGTTTAAACCTCAGAAAGAAATTTTTTAACTAAAATGATGAATCTTCAACCAAAAAATAAATGTTTAAACAAATAGTTGAATTTTCTTTTACAAGATTAATTTTCTACCAAAAAGTCTTATTTTCAACAAATAACATGAATTTTCATCTAAAAAATTTCAATTTTCAGCAAAAATTAGAATACTCAAGATGTTAGAAAAATAAATTTTAAACAAAAACAAAAGTTTTTAAACCATAAAGAATGAAATTTAAAAAAAATAATTTAATTTTAAACCCTAAAGGTGAAATTTTTACCTAAAAATACAGTTTCAATAAAATATGTAAGCATTCATCTAAAAAATATAAATTTACAAATCAAGCAAAAAATAGTTAAATTTGCAGTTGAAAAAGTAAATTTTAAATAAAAAAACGATTTTTCAGCAAAATTATTTAGTTTTCAACTAAAATTATAATTTTTTAAGCAAACATGGATTAAGCTAAAAAATTAATTTTTAACTAAAAAGAAACGATTTTTCAGTCAAAAAATTATTTTTTTATGACAGTGGTACATTTTTGACCAAATAGTGGAATTTTTAACACAGAAGTTGACTTTTATATAAAAAAACGAATTTTTAAGTGAATATTTTTTTCCAAAGAATAGAGTTTTTAATTAAAAATAAGATTAATTTTCTACAGAACAGTTAAATTTTCAACCAAAATATAGGATTTTTCAACAAAAGAGGCAATTTTCAACCAAAAATATGGAATTTCTACCAAAATGGATTTTTTGGGCTCCAATTACAATTAATTTTTATGTGTATATTTCAATTTATTTTATAGAAAAATATTTATCTTACTCATATTATCAATCTCCAAACACGTATAAAACTCACAAAAAGTAAATGTGTCCTGAACTTTTGACGCGAATATACAGTAATAAATTGGAAATAAATTCACATTGAATTAAATATTCTTAACATTAAAAATAATCAAATGAGATAGTTATAATATAACATTTAAATGAAAAATGTCAAAAAAATATTCGACCTTGAAGAAAGAAAATGAAATATCACTTGGGGCACCACCAATTCTTGGCACGGCACTAGTCGTTTCTCACAAGCGGTGAGAATTTTGCTTCTACTATTTCGACCGATATACCTAGCGTGCGGTAGTTTGCGTTAGGGAATTGCGTTTTATGTAGTAGTGTTAAGTTAGGTTATAGAATTAGGCTTGTGTGCGTTAAATAATTAAAAAATACGTTTGTCGTATAGTATCTGTGTGATCTTTCTCATGTAAACAAAAGACTTTAAATCTGGTGTTCTGCTTTGCAGTACGACTTTTTTTATTTGCTTTAAACTGTCCCAGACTGTCTTAGACATTTTAGAGTCTCCAAAATGTTTTTGCTTTATCTAAATTTTCTAGACAGTCCAATACTTTATGTGGTTCTTTCTCGTATATTATATTGAAATAACTTGTAAATATTTAAAGAAGACTTTCAATTTTTCATAACATTTTGGTACCTGTCCAAGATTCCCAGACTGAATTCTACACTTTTTATAGGACAGATTTTTTGGGCGGTGTTAACTAATAAGGGTTAATTCAATAACCTTATTATACTTATATTGTTTTAAAAGAGAAGGGGATTCTTTTGGAGAAAGAATAAGATTCTCTTGATAAAAAATATGTTTATTCAAAAAAACCTGAGTTACTCTTATCTTTTACATTTATTTTTCTAATCCCTATTCTGAATGTAAGTAAAATTATGATTCAATAGAGGGCTCAGCTGAAGGACGGAAGTAAGGGGTGAGTGTTTACCAGCCGTTTTGGAAATATAAAATTTTAGAAGACTCTCAGGTCTTATTTAACATCTAGAGAATATTGTCTTTTTTTCTAGCCTTCGCTAGGCAGATGCGCTCTCAACAGGGTAGAGAGGTTTTAATCTCTAAGTCTCTTGTACACAGCCTGGCTGTGTACTTGTACAGTAGTTGCTCGAGCAAGCTGAGGTAAAATTCGGAGAACATAATATTTCTCGAAAATTGAGACTTCAGCCTTCGAAATAAAATTTTATTATTTAGCGCTTCAAAATGAGGGACTTTTACCCTTAGAATGATCGAAGGCTCGTCGTAGGCACTTAAAGAAAAAGTCAAAAAATTTTATAAATCTGACTCGCAGAGATCGCTTTTAAAGTTAAGCCTTTTTTATAGACAGCTTCAGAGGATACTATCCAAGTGGGCTCTCGTGGAGAAAACTTGGCCGAGTAGAATTCCAAAATACCAGGCTGGTAACCAAAAGTTTGGGATTCTTTACTTTTAGAGTAGAATAATCGGACAAGGGTCAGAGGTTTTTACTCTCAGGGCTTCTCCTACCAATTCCCTTCTACGATCTGTGCTTTTCAGCTGCAAGGTCCAGACAGCCGTTTTTCGGCTGGGTTGCTCTTTTTATACTCCCGCTTCAGTTCTCCCTTCTCGATCTTACGTACCGTCGTCGAAGAGGGAGTTGCTGGAGTCTGCGCTGTAGAGTTTCTCCTGTGCGATGCTGCTTTTCAGAAGGATCACACAGGAAATATTCCTTTTGCCTACTTTTAGGCACCCATAAAATATATACAAATATATTTTTTATTTTGATTACCTAATTATTAAATGAAACTACATGCTTACATTTAAACTACTACAAAATAGAATTAAGAATCATGCAATAAAATTAATATTGAAATAGATACATTAGTATAGACAAATTTGGATTTTTGATAGAAAAAATTGACGGGAGTAATTTTTTTTATTACTGTTCATAAGGACATCCTATTAAAATTTTGAAATTCTTCGGCCCTGCAAGTGTTGCAGAATATTTGTTATGAACAACATAACCAAAAAATGATTCATTTTTTAAGACGTTTGTCTGGATTGTTGATTTCATTGGAGAAACAGATAAAAATGTGTAAAAAAGATAAATTAAATATAAAATAATCTTCAACATGAACTGTTTAGTTTCGATATTCTTTAATTCAAAATTGTATTTTGCAATCTTGGAAGCTTTCAATTATAAATAAAATACTTTCAACTCAGATCTGACAAATTTTCAAAATTTTATCAAAATTTTAGCAAAATTTTCCATGGGAAATATCTAATGATTTTTATGATCAAACATTACTTTAAAATAAATTAAAATTTTTAAAAACATTTTTAATTATTCTCAAAATGTTTAATAAAGATTTCTTTTTAATATTTTTTCAAAATGTAATCATTATTTGATTAAAAGTCTCATTTATTTTTTGAGATATAGAAAATATGAATATTTTTTAATATTACAAAATAACATTTTAAAGTTTTTAAAAGATTTTTGGCGAAATCTATTTAAAATACTCAATCTATAAATATTTAATGTGTCTGCATTTGTATGATCTAATTTTTGAAATTTTATCTTTAATTTATAATGAGAAAATCTTGGAACTCTTTACGGGTTCCCGAGATATAAATAAAAATGTGCAAGCGTTTTTGTCTTGAGTTTCAGTCGATATGCTTGGACATTTCTAGTCATATTTCGAGACTTTCCAAATGTGTTGTAATTATTATTATTTTAGATTAAAGGTAAGATTTCAAAAAATAAATTCAGTAAATTTCATATCTTTTTGCCATAAATGTTCAAGGTCATGGCGCGAATTTAAATTAAGGTAATAATTTGATTCAAACAAAATATAGAAAATGTACAATATTTGAATATTTTTGAAGATTGCAAAATAACGTTTTTAAGTTTTTAAAAGGTTTCTGGCAAAATCTATTTAAAAATACTCAATCTATAAATATTTAATGTGTCTACATTTGTTTGATCTAATTTTTCAAATCTTATCTTCAATTTATAATCAAAACATTTCGGAAATCTTCACGGGTTCCCGAGATAAAACTAAAAATGTCCAAGCGTTTCTGTGACAAGTTTCAGTTGGCTTATGCTGCTCAACTCAGATATGCTTGGACATTTTTAGTCATATGTCGAAAACTCCGAAATGTATCGTAAGCATTATTATCTAAAATTAAAGATAAGATTTTAAAGAATAAATTCTGTAAATTTCATATCTTTTTCCATAACTGTTCAAGGTCATGGTGGGAGTTGAAATTAAGGTAAAAAATTGATGGAAATAAAATGTACAAAATGTGGAAAATATGAATATTTTTTAATATTACAAGATAACAGTTTAAAGTTTCTAAAAGATTTTTCGTAAAATCTATTTAAAAAATATTTAATTTATAAATATTTAATGTGTCTACATTTGTGTAATCTAATTTTTCAAACCTTATCTTAATTTATAATGAGAAAATTTCGGAAATCTTTACGGGTTCTCGAGATATAAATAAAAATGTCCAAGCGTTTCTATCTTGAGTTTCAGTCGACTCATGCCGTTCGACTCAGATATGCTTGGACATTTTTATTCATATGTCGATAACTCCTGAATGTGTTGTTATTATTATTATCTTAAATTAAAGGTAAGATTTCAAAGAATAAATTCTGTAAATTTTATATTTTTTTCCATAACTTTTCAAGGTCATTATGGGAGTTGAAATTAAAGTAAAAAATTTGATTCAAACAAAATGTAGAAAATGTAGAAAATGTAGAATATTTTAATATTTTTAAAGGCTTCAAAATAACATTTTAAAGTTTTTACAATATTTTTGGCATAATCTATTTAAAAATATTTAATCTATAAATATTTAATGTGTCTACATTTGTGTGATCTAATTTTTCAAATCTTATGTTTATTATGTTTTCTTATGTTTTCAAGTCTTATGTTTAATTTATAATGAGAAAAATTCGGAAATCTTGACGGGTTCCTGAGATATAAGTAAAAATGTCCAAGCGTTTCTGTCTAGAGTTTCAGTCGACTCATGCCGCTCGACTCAGATATGCTTGGACATTTTTAGTCATATGTCGATAATTCCTGAATGTGTTGTAATTATAATTATCTTAAATTAAAGGTAAGATTTCAAAGAATAAATTCTGTAAATTTTATATTTTTTCCATAACTTTTCAAGGTCATGGTGGGAGTTGAAATTAAAGTAAAAAATTTGATTTAAACAAAATGTAGAAAACGTAGAAAATGTAGAATATTTTAATATTTTTAAAGGCTTCAAAATAACATTTTAAAGTTTTTACAATATTTTTGGCATAATCTATTTAAAAATATTTAATCTATAAATATTTAATGTGTCTACATTTGTGTGATCTAATTTTTCAAATCTTATGTTTATTATGTTTTCTTATGTTTTCAAGTCTTATGTTTAATTTATAATGAGAAAAATTCGGAAATCTTGACGGGTTCCTGAGATATAAGTAAAAATGTCCAAGCGTTTCTGTCTAGAGTTTCAGTCGGCGTTCAGTCGGAGTTCAGTCTATATAAGAAGTTTTGAAAAAAAAATAATTTGAAAAGATTTCAGATTCAAGAAAATTGTAGATATTCGAAGATTAGGAAATCATATTTTGAAGCTTTTTAAGAATTTGTTGCAAAAATATGAAAAATTAAAAAACAGTTCCCAGTATGTAAATAAAAATGTCCAAGCGTTTCTGCGTCAAGTTTCAGTCTGGGCGCGGCATGAGCAGACTGCTTCTAAAATCTGAGATGCTTGGACATTGTTATTTTATTCTTATTTTAAATTAAAGTTAAGATTTCAAAAAATAAATTCTTAGTTCATGACGCGAATCGAGGTATAAAATTCTATAAATTGCACACGATGCAGATAACTTTCAGCAGTAGTGTACATTAAATAGATTGTATTTTTTCGCATTTCTCGAATTTTCATGTGCATAATCTAAGATCAGAATAGTCGAAAAAAGAATAAAGTAGGTTGATATGTTGCACGAATGTGTCAGCAGCTGGAAGATAAGTTCTCGATGAACTCGCGTAAAATCCTACGGGAATAAATCATTTCCAGGGACCAGTTTTTTATTACCTAGAGTGCATGAACACTTGGCACGACTTCTATTATACGTATGCATCTGATATGTAGAGAAGAAAATATTCGATAATGAAATCCGCAGTGACATCAAAAACTGAATAAAACAGAGCCGGAAGTAATCACATCAGACAGTAAATCGATCCGACGTATTTCACTTTAATGCATTAAGCGAATGAACGTCAGAAAACAATTTTTCATAAATTCAGAATGCATATGTTCTGATCTACTTTCATATAAACGTCAATGTGATGGTTCTATCATATGGAATTTTTAACTCCAGCTAAGCTTCATATTCATTAAAATATGAACAAAATTGGAAATTTTGACCGACATATTGGATCTTCAAATTTGAATTTGAACATTTTGATATTTAATTCGACATTAGTGATGTAAAAACCCGCCTTATGCTGAGCCCTGTACAAATATGTAAAAAATTTTGAAATTTTGGATTCCCTTTTTGATCCGCCATTTTGAATTTGCAAATTTTGATATCAAATTCAAACTCGAAAATCCTGAAACCCATATTATACTAACTTTTAAGAAAATTCAATGAAATGTTGAAATTATGTATGCCATCATATGTCTATTATTTCACATTTTTTAATTTTGAGATCAAATTCAAAGAAATCGCCACAAAAACCTCCTTATATCAAGTTGCATACAAATATGTTTAAAATTTTTTGTTTTGACCGTCATATTAAATTCTCTATTTTAAATTTTCGAATTTTTTCATTAATTTCAGAGCTTGAGAAACTAACCTCCTATACCAATTTTTGGGAAAATCCGATGAAATCTTATAATTTCGACTGCCATATTGAATTTCCATTTTTAGCTTTTGAATTTCAACATAAAATTCTAAGTCAGCGCCAAAAAAAACTTTATAATCCGACAAAATCTTGACCACCATATTGGATCCGATATTTAAAATCCTTAAATTTTGACATAAAATTCGAAGTCAGTGCCACAAAAGCCCCCTGATAATAATTTGCATACAAATATGTCAACATTTTGAAACTTTTGTCGCAACTTTTGATCCTCCATTTTGAATTTTCTAATTTTAACATAAAATTTAAATTCAGCGCTGCAAAAGCTCCCTTATATTGAATTGCATACAAACATGTCAGAATTTTGACGCTTAGTCGCTATTTTGGATTCTTATTTTTAAATTTTCTAATTTTTAATTCAAATTCATATTCAACGTTTCCAAAAGCACCCTTATATTAAGTTTTGCATAATTATGTAAAACTTTTGAATTTTTTTTGACATTTTCGATATCGTCAGAGACGCTACAAATCCCATTATACCAAGTTTCAAACAAATTCGAAGAAATCTTGATCACCATATTGGATCCTCCATTTTGAATTTTTGAATTTTGACATAAAATTCAAATTTAATGCCGCAAAAGCTCCTTTATATTGAATTGCATACAAAAATGTCAGAATTTTGACGCTTTGTCGCCATATTGGATCCTCCATTTTGAATTTTTAAATTCGATTTCAACGTTCCCAAAATCACCCCTACATTAAATTTCGCATAATTCTGTAAAACTTTTGAATTTTTTTGTCATTTTCGTTATCGTCAGAGACGCTATAAACCCCATTACACCAAGTTTCAAACAAATTCGAAAAAACTTTATCACGATATTGGATCCGCCATTTAAAATTCTTAAGTTTTGATATAAAATTCAAATTCAGCGCCACAAAAGCTGTTTTATATTAAGTTGCACACAAACATGGCAACATTTTGACGCTTTGTCGCCATATTGGATCCTCCATTTTGAATTTTCTCATTTTTAATTTAAAATCGAATTCAACGTTCCCAAAATCTCCCTTATATTAAGTTGCACACAAACATGGCAACATTTTGACGCATTGTCGCCATATTGGATTCTCCATTTTTAATTTTTTAATTTTGACATCGAATTCAAATTTAGCGCCACAAAAGCTTCCTTATATTGAATTGAATACAAACAAGACAACATTTTGAAGTTTTGTCGCCATTTTGGATCCTCCATTTTGAATTTTATAATTTTAAATTCAAATTCGAATTCACCGTTCCCAAAAACACCCTTATATTAATTTTCGCATAATTATGTAAAACTTTTGATTTTTGTTCGTTATTTTGAATACTCCATTTTGAATTTTTCAAATTTGTACACAAAATTCAAAGTTAGAGCTACTATAAACCCCATTAAACCAAGTTTCAAACAAATCTGACAAAATCTTGACCACCATATTGGATCCTCCGACTTTTTTTTATTTTTGCACAAAATTCTAATTCAGCTTTTCAAGAAACTGATTATATTAAGTTTCACATAATCATTCAAAACTTCGAATTTTTTCTCGCCACATTGGATACTCTCTTTTGAATTTTCAAATTTTGACAACAAATTCGACGTCAGAGACAATATAAATCCCGTTACACCAATTTTAAGACAAATCAGTTAAAATCTGGAAATATTGACCACCATATTGTATCCCCCAATCAAAATTTTTAAATTTTGACAAAAATTTGAAATCAGTGACATGTATGTCAAACTTTTTAAATTTGGCACCATATTGGATCCTCCATTTTTATTCTTCAAATGCTGACATTAAATTCGAATTCAGCATTCCCAAAATCCCCCTTATACTAAGTTTTACATCATTATAAATTTTTTTTATGCGCCATATTGGATTCTCTATTTTAAATTTGCAAATTTTTACATTAAATTCTAAATCAAGGACAAAAGAAACTACCTTGTACAAAGTTTTATATATATCCGACAAAATCTTGAAATTATGGCCACCATATTGGATACTCTCTTTTGCATTTTCTAACTTTGAGATCAAACTCGAAGTCAGAAATCATATGAATCCTTTTATACCAAGTTTCAAACAAATCTGACGAAATCTTAAAACGTTGACAGACATATTTTATCCGCCATTTTGAATTTTGTAATGTTGAAAAAAGTTCTAAGTCACTGACCCGAACAATCACCTTTTACCAAGTTGCATACAAATGTGTCAAATTTTTTAATTTAGCGCCATATTGGATCCTCTATTCTGTATTTGGCGCCTTATTGGATCCTTCATTCTCAATTTTCAAATGCTGATATTAAATTCGAATTTAGCGTTCCCAAAAATCTCTTTATACTAAGTTTTACACAATCATGTACATTTCTTTTATTCTTCCGCCATATTGGATCTTCTATTTTGGATTTGAAACTTTGACCACCATACTGGATGCTAAATTTTTAATTTTTAAGTGCTGACATCAAATTCGAAATCAGTGAACCTAATAAACCCCTTATACTAAATTTCAAACAAATATGTTGAAATTTTGTCCACCATATTGGATCCTATATTTTAAATTTTGACATAATATTTCAAGCTAGCGCCCCAAAAACCCCTCTCATGCCAAGTTTGATAAAAAGACGTAAAAAATGTGGCCGCCATATTGAATCCTCCATTTTTTATTTTTTTATTTCAGCATCCAATTCGAAGCCAGATAGTATTTTTAGTGATAGTTTCTTTGTCTACATAAACTTCTATCCACATTCAAATTTAAAAAAAAAATTTATATATTTCTTTTATATTTAATATATTAAAAAAATATATTTTTTATATTTATTATTACTATGGAATTATTTTACTATGAAATAGAATTTAAAAGAATTTTATAAAATATACGTTGAGTATATTCACTCGAATGGAGGTAACGATTTCAATATTTCCAGTAACAACTGAAATTATTTTT
>JAAAKG020141793.1:0-11771 GCA_010014905.2 Druon quercuslanigerum | reverse complement strand
ATATTTGGGTCGAAGAATTTAGGACGAAATCATTACCTGTCTTCTAAGTGCCTGGATAATTTAGGCATTTAGAAGAATAATCAGCCATTCATCGAAACACCTAACGCGTTTTAGACAATTAAAAGATTGAATTATAAATGAACGCATTAAGAAGTCTACATGGAAAAAAATTAATGGTTCTATTTGTATTTAAATTACATTATTTGAACTCTGAACGCATTTTTGAGAGGATTTAGTCAATATTAAAACGTAAAATAACGTATAAGTTTTACGTTTTTGCTCGTTTGTCAAGCTCGCTTTAAGATTGATACCAGATCTTATTTATAAATCTGAGTAATTTCAGAATTCCAGATGCAATTAGTGTCCCATCTAGCGATCCCTGTGGCTCAGTAAGAACAACAGTGTCAAAAAACGAACTTCCAACTGCACCTACACCTAATTTTGTGCCTACTACAGAATCGCCACAAGATATTTTAAACATCGTATTAAATTTTCATCAATCAATTGCGACTTGAGATGGTTATAGCCCAATATGTATTAGGTATTTTTGGTCTTAAGTATTACATTTTGGGTTAAACTTTTATACACTCAGCTGTCCCGGTATGTATCATCAGGCACGGTGGAATTTCAATAATGCAGTCAAGTGATCCGATGAAATGGGATGCCTAATATGACAATAACAACACTAATAATAATAATTATTAATATTAATATTTTTAATACAAAAATTTATATTGACCAAATTGCAAAATAAAAAAAAAATGTTTACCTTCAACACTTGTAAAAACACTAACTTAAATAAATTACTTGATTAATTAGGTAAATGATAAAAATGCTAATAAAATTTTAGTTAGTCATTTAATGTGTGTTTTAATACTCTATGGTTGCATTCTTCTAATTTTTCCTAAAATGCTTCAGGCGTTCAGAAGAATGGCGCAGTATTCTTCTAAATGTCTAAATAAGATAAACACTTACAAGACAGGTGACGATTTCATCCAAAACTCTTCTCAAGATGTGAGCTGTGTCTGTTTCTGTGTGTGTGCGTGTGTGTGTGTGTGTGACTGCCCGCGAAGAAAGGAACCCAATGGGTTAAAGCTGAATTTTACAGGTCCGGCAAGCCAGCAGTTGAGTAGTGGGGATGTGTCTACGAAAAGCACCCCCTCCACTTACTACTACACCTTTAGGCGCCGTATCCGAGAGCTCCGTTCGCATCAGCCTGCTTCTGTTATACTCAGTAGTGGTGAGTGTTGGGGCTAGTTTTCGCAGACCCCTCGCTTCGTCACCACACACGTTTATTATGCCTATATTTGTAGCTGAACAACAAGAAAAGTAATTAACTTTGAAAAAATCTGATTATTGGAAGTCTAAGAGTACTTAGAAAGTATCGATTGGCGTAAGAAAATAAAAATCGAGTTTTTCCACATGAGGTCCCTTTCTTCGCGGACGATCACATATATATATAGTATGTATGTATGATTGTATGTTTGTATGTATGTATGTATGTATGTATGTATGTATGTATGTATGTATGGCCACCCATCTCACGCTCGTAAGACGTGTCCATTGAAATAATTTACCACGGTTCTACTGCGAGCTAGTGTCATTTTCATAGATGGCAGTTGCTCCCAGTGGAACCCTGCGGCGGTTGGTAAACCCTTTTTTAATTCTATAGGATGTACCAAAATTTAAGGTTTAATTAAATATCTTCAATTTTTTTTGTACAAAAGTTTTCTTCGAAAATGTTGTTGAATGCGTTTGTAAAATTAATTCATAACTAAAGACGACCAATCGCAAGTGCTCTTTAAAAAGAAATATTCAATTTTAGATCGTAATTAAACAAAACATTCAAAGATGATTATTCGATTCCTTTTTGCAAGCTACAACACATTCTTGAAGAGTAGACCTTAAATTTAGGGCCACCACATTTATGTATGAATAATATCGAATAATTATGTACCCGCGTAGAAATTCCCTGATCTGGCACGAGCGTGGCATGAGACGGAAAACAATACTGGGGTCAGGTGTGGCAGAACAAATATTGCCTAAATACGGACAAAGGCGTTTCAATTCTTCATCCGATAGACCAACGTCTGGCCCTACATTGAGGCACAGCCGATGAGTTGACAAATTGAGCGATAGCTTGCACAGTACACTGGCATTAAGTATTTTCGTACCAGTGACTTTAATAAATGTTTACACTTGACTACCAGAGTTGCACTTCAGCCGCACCAAAATTTCTACACGGGAAGTATGTTTATGGTATCATCATAGATGTTGGATGTTGGCCCAATTTCATTACATAAATTACGGACTAATTAATGTTCAATTATCTAAAACATTAAAACTTCCTCTACTCGCGAAATCTGTCGCTCGTCACTTTCGCTGTCGACAGTTGTGGAGAGCTTTTTTAGACATTTGGTTTCCAATCTTCCACGAAATAAAAAAAAAGGATAATGCTAGAAGAACAGAATGCGCTCTCGTGATACACTGCTGACACAGCACAATCCATAAAACTGAAACTTCAACTCGTCTATATCGTTGATAGTAAAATCCTCAAGTCTTAGATAACGTGGTACGGTGTTTTGTAAGTTTTCTTTATGTTGACTTCAGTTCACACTCTCATCCTCATCGTCCTCCTCTTCCGTTGATTGCGCTTCCTCCAGCCACATTAACCAACTGTTTACCTGCAATAACATTGATGAAAGTCGTTTTAATTTAAAACCAAAAATAGAATTTCCATGAGTACTTGCTTCAAGAAAATTTGATCATTTCAATTCTAATTCACATAATTAGACAAACTTTCGAGTTTTCACATGTTACCTAGGCCATATCAATATAACAGTAGCAAATTAAGCTACAAGGCGATATAAACCCCTGTTTTTGATATAGACTCCTTTAAAAGGCTGCGGCTAAATGGCCGATTTATCGCCTGACACATAATGGCTCTACTAATGAATTTTTGTGTGATATTTTAACCACATAATCAAAGAATTGTTATGCAGAATGTCCCAGGCTCAAATTTTTGGACTTATATGGTTTTATACAAATAAAAAAAATCGGAAAATCCTTTTCCATAAACCAGAAGCGCGATACAAACAGTCGTGCGTACGTTAGCGGAAGTCCAGCGTAGTGCTATTGAAGCAAGCGTCGAGGTGAAGTTAACGACGGGAGACGACGGTCACTACACTGCGTTTGACTCCCACTCAAAGACGCACAACTGCCCGGCTTAAATATTAAAGTAAAACTTCAACTGATGTTTAGGAAAGGAATTTTCGATAGCCATATACGTGCGGACACTTAAATCTGGAACCACACCCTATGTTTATTGTTTTCGATATTTGTGCCAATCTCTGAAGAAAGCCATAACAAAAAGTTTTTTCCTTTTTTACTACCATTTTTATTTCCCGGACACAGGGAAACGCCTTCTAATGTAGCGCACTCCTATTTAAAGAAAATGAAGCATTCTGAAAGAACTTAATACATATGAATAACGTTTGGGAACCATAAGGGGCTAACCCACCAAATTCTCAAAATTCACTTTATGGCCTTTTATGTCCAATATGTCCTACGTATCGTGCTTTTCTCAGAAGGTGGAAAAATTGACTGTTACTATTTTTAATAAAATAAAGAAGTTCCTCAAGGGGCTATCCCAAACAAGAAGTACTCGGTGAACATAAGGGGCTAACCCAATATACAGTCTTATGAAAATTCATGATTCTTTGAAGTCCTGCGAGGTTTTAAGAAAATCATACTAGTCTGGAGTACCACTTTTCGGTTTTAAAGGTAGATGAAGATAGTACGAACACGTTTTTGCGCGTACTTGACATTAAAAACTACATACAAGAACCAGATGTTTGTCAACGAGTAACGTACGCGTACATTTCCAGTTTTTTTTTAACGTAATTAATAATCGAAAATATCTACTGATTTCACTAAGGTTATTTTTACCGAGAATTTTGTAAACAGTTAAAAAAAATCGTTTCCCCAAGACGGATTTTCGCGTAGAAAAATGAGGAGTGTCAATTGTATGTTAAATGTAGCGCGAATGTAGACGTGGCTTGATATTTAGCCCTTTATGATCGCCGAATACCTCTTGGGATAGCCCACGAGAAACTTTGAGAATCCACAGTTGAAGAAATATTACAAATATTGCTCTGAAACCTTGATATGAAGTAGATTATTCTATTTTCTTTAAGTATTGTTAACACTAACAAACAATTACACGGAAACTACGAAAATAACACTTTTAATCCCCACTGAAATCTAAAGGTGGTTTTACATTTTCAGATAAAAATAACTTTGAAACGCGATCATACTCCTTAATTTTGACAACACATTCGGATTGCTCATGAATTAATTTACAAAAATGCAAATACGTGCTTTCTGATATGATTTATTATTCACAATTTAGGACACTTATTACCAATTTCTAATGAAGCAGCCAACTGAGGCAAGATATTCTGGTATCCGACCAACAAAGGCTACATAAGGCATGATCCAGTCAACTAAGGCAAGCGAGTCTATTGATCCGCCGAACTAAGGCAAGATAAGGCATGATCCAACCAACTAGACAAGAGAAGGCCAAATCCGGCCAACAAAAGCAACATATGTCATGATCCAGCCAACTACGGCAAGATAATCCAGTGAGCCGGTCAATTGAGGCCTAATAAGGTATTATCCAGCCAATCAGTGCAAGGTATGGCATGATACAGCCAAATAAGGTAAGAAAAGCCATGATCCGGCCAATAAAGGCATGATAAAAAAGGTATGGTTATGACATTGACAGATCATGCCTTATCTTATCGTGCATTAGTGGGCTGGATCACAAGACTATCTTATCATTACAGTGGGATAAAAGCAATAAAAAAAAGTATTTTGCAACCAATGTATAATTTTTTGTGCGATTTATGTTTTAAAGACATCTAGATGCTTTAATTCTTTAATCTTAAGTTAAATTATTTGAGTTTGGCACAAAAAGATCAGCGAAAGTACTACTAAAATTACTGCTGATTTTGAAACGTGATTCCTCGTTCAAAAATGGAGTGACAAACTTTTTTAGGAACCCGCTGAGAAGATAAAAAAAATTAAGAATCTCTCGAATTTTGTACTTCTATTTTAACTTGTTACATAATGTAGGAAAATTGTATCAGAAATCTCAAATTTATACCGATAGGTCTATGCAGTCTCATCTTCAATTAAAGCCAATTAAAACAAACAAAAATCTTCACAGATTCTCGAGATATGACTAGAAACGTTCAAGTCTTAAATGTAAAGTTTCAGTCGTCGATTACTGCTGTAAACCGCGACAGCGGTGGTCACTCGGAATTTCTCAGATTTTATGTCTTAAATCATACTCATGCTGTGATTCCGGACTGTGATTTCAGGAAAAACTTGAAATTGACAGGACGTAATCTGTAAACTGACTTGTCTAATATAAGCCAAAAAACCTTCAAAAATATTCAGGGGTTCCCAAGATATGAAAATAAATGTCGAAGCGTGTCAGCGATGAGTCTCAGTTGGCGAGACTAATTGGCATGAATTTGAGATTTTTGTTACAACTTTCCTAGATCATGCCACAAATTGAACTCTAGATATGAAATTCGAGAAATTCTTGTATATTTGTAAGCTTCTTACGCAATATACTCTCTCCAAAACGTCCAAAATACTTGTGTTAGAGCAATTTTCTCGTAATTTGATAATCTTTGTAAGGGATATTAAAAAATGTTTCTCGCTCTATTTTTGAACGTGTAATCACATTTTAGTCAGCTGAGATATTTAATAGTACTTTCGCTGATCGTAGCGACAGTTTCCGACAGTAGTGTATTTAAATAATTTTTCTCCAAAATCAAAACATTCGTAGCGAAACTTTCCCGATTGTGTAAAATTGTTTAACCATCGTAAGCATGCTCGTAATCCAAATAGTTCTGTTAATAAATTCACCGGTTTTTAGTAGTGAGGCATCTAGATGAAGTAATGCACTTTCCTCACTCTAATGTTAAAATCCAAGCCGAGGGTCTCGACCGCCTGTAGATGAACCTTCAAGCTTTCAAAAAGATAGATAAGAAGTATTTGAAAAGGTGAATCGAAAGCTTTCCAGAAATCTATCCAGGTCGTCGACCGTTGTCCTGTCAAGACGAGGGTCAGATGTTGGTATGTACTGCTAAACGTGCTAAAGCTCTGAGTGTTGCTTGCACCACAGAGTGTGCATACGCGCCATAAAGTCTCCCTCAACGGGGATAATGCTGGCATCGTAGCAGTTCAGCAAATCCTCTTTCAGTCGATTCGTCCAATGAATGTGAATGTTTCGACGCTTCACTGTCCTATTCCATCTAAATTATTTTCAGCACCCCGAACGTAAGAGTAATCGTCTCTGTTTGCCGACCCATTGCCAGGTTCTCTGCACGTTCCTTCGTTTTGAAACGCATCTACAACTTTTTTTATGGTGGTGACATTGTGTCTACGAGCAGCTAAGGAAAGAGTTCGTTCATCTTTGGAGAGCCCCGCATAAAAGTTCGGGACCATCCCAGTTTAATTGACAGCGACTGCTTATTAGTTATTGTGACTATAGTAAATAGATATTCAATAGAAACCCTTTGCCAAAACAACCTATATCGATAAACCGAGAACGCGTTGAGTGGCTTCTGCATAGTGTGTGCGTGTGCGTGCGTGCGCGCGCGTGTGTGTGTGTGTGTGTGCGCTCCAAGCGAAATCGCAGATAAATTTCAGCCGTAAACGCGCCTCGTGAGCGTGATATGGGTGGTTAAAGTTTGTGACGGACTCAGCACGATGATCCGGCAAAATTCTTGTGCACCCTGAGGACACGGAGCGACCCATGGACGACCGCTATACGCATTTTGTCCGTAAGTGCCTTAGCATCTTGTAAACATACAGGCAGGTTTTTGAGGCTATTAACCAGTGAAAGCTTAGCCCCTCCAGGAGCACCGACGATAAGGACGATTAGCTAAATACAATATAATTTTGTCAGCTTTTGCCGAAAATTCGATAAAAAACATGGTTCTTTTTACCAAGTCAAGGAGAACTATGGGAAAAATCAAATTTAGTGCCGCATTGTACCTTTGGATGTAGGACGTTTCCGCATGAGTTGGAGACCTGGATAGTGTATCAGTTCACACAACACCGACTGATCCTCTATTTTTCTGTGGAAGATCCCGTCCATCTCTTTGTCGAGAAGCTGTTCACGGAATGTTGTCTTCTGCGCTTTTGACTCTTGGCTTTTAGGAGTAAGTACTCGAGATAGATAATATTTTATACATTTAGCTCAACCCTAATAAGGAAATCGAGGTCGAGTGTTTCAGCAGCTTCCTCTGTCGCTTTGTGTCGAAAACTTCTTTTGACCACTACTTCGTGCTTTCTGACAATTTTAGAAAGAGGGTTCCGCTTATTTACGACTATATGTGCTATAATTAGAATAATCCTGTTTTGAAGACATTCAAGATTTAGTATTTCACGAAGACCTTATGAGGTGCTTTCACGAACTTACGGTCATTCTTGAGATATTGTTAATTACAAATTTTTACATAACTTAGGTGTTATTGAAATGAACAATTTTTGTTATATTCAATTTTTTGTCTGCCTCATACTTTTTTGCAAAAAACGTAAAAAAAGCATATTATAATAATCGATTTTTGTGCCTTGTTTATCAGTCTTTTTTAAATTTTTGTCAGAATTAGTTAGATTGTGTTCAGACGCATGGAATTTCTTTGGCGCGTTTTTGCATCTGATTCATAGTTTATACAAGAAAACTGCGAAAAAGGTTTGCAACGATGTTTCTTTTAACCCGATTGTAGCCGAAATTTATTAATCGGTTTTTTTCGATTTGATCGGCCCGTCGATTGAATGTCGCAAAACCGACATTCGATCCGTGCCACGGTTGGACCTATTCTTTCGACCATAAACAAAAAAGTGTCGTCAATTTTTACTTTAATAATTAAAATTTGTTATACGATTACACAATAACTAGTAACAATAAATCCTTAGATGTTATTCATCTCAAGATTTTGAAGATGTAAAGATGCAAAATGGTATCCACGGTTACCAAAACATTTTGGCCATCGGTCGACATCTAGCGTCGTAACTGATTACTATGTGAACATCGTTTTGGGTGAGGTTGGGCTTATTTCTTTCGTGACTGTTTGTTTTCGATCATTTTCGTTCAAGTAATTTGATGCATGAAGAGATTGAAGAGTTTCTTACAAGTTTGAATAAGGTGCAAACGGAAAAAAATCATCGAAATGGATTTCACTTAAAATTTCAATCATTTGAATTATATAATATCTTTGGAAAAAATTATAAAAAGAAGAGTGGAACCAATTGTAAATGATTTTTACCTCTTTTAACTAAAACTTATTTGCAGATGGGATTTTGTTTTTGATTGCAGTTCTTGGGAATCCTACAAACAATTTACGACCAATTTTTTTTCACGCCTGGGAACATTTGAATTTATAAATAATTATAGGCAGAACCTAATAATTACGACACCTTTCAGACTAATGGTTTGCAATTTATTTAAAAATCGGAACGATTACGTCTCGGAAGCAATTGTTAAAACCTAATTACAGGGTAATTTATGGTGGTTTGCATTATAATTTGTATTTATTTTCTCACAAATAGCCTAAACCGCAGAAAACACAACAAGCGTATTTTAAAATAATTGTTTAACGATTTCCTACAATTGTTAATAGTATAAAAATAAGGTATATTATGTAGGGCTTTTTCCACGCCCTTTCTTATTGATCATAGAAATTTTTGTGAATACACCTTTGCAGAAATTTTGTTCAATCAACTGATGATACATTTCAGTATGTTTGTTCTGTATAATACGAACTTGAAAGGCGAAAACGTAATTTTTTTCGCGGTTTTCAGAAAAACCCTATTAAAAGTAAAACAAAACAACACTTTTTTGGCTATTGAACATTTAATCTTCAACATCTCCGAAAATATTGATCCTACGAAAAAGCTAAGGTTAGTTTCAGAATCAAAACTTCAAAGCTCAGATAGAAATATCATAAAAATCAAATGAACATGAATTTGGTAAAATTTTTTAACACAGTGTAATGTTTAAAACTATTAGAATGTAATATCATCTATGCAACGTTCAACGAATAAATTTAAATAAATGTTTGTGTACTGTTTATTGGATTGCCTAATTATTATTTCGTCAGTACTGACTCAACTTTTAACAATTGAATAAGAGGTTCGAAATCCGGAATTTGAAAAACTATTATAATATACATTTCATGCTCTTATCGTTTTTCTTCAATTGGGACAACGTATTAGAGTTACCATTTTTAAATTTAAACATTTTATGACATATTTAAAACCAGCAGTCTATACAAAGTTTCTCAAATGGATTTCATAAAATCGTAGTCATGTTTAAAATGTGCCAATTGCTATATTGTGTCCGCCATTTTTAATTTTGAAAGTTGGACAACAGATTTGGAATCAGGGACCTAAAGAGTATTTACAAAATAAGTTTCATGTAAAACGGATCATATTTCGACTTTTGACCTCTTTTTTGCACCATCCGGAACACTGTTAGGCGGTCGAGACACTAGACCTGGATCTTAACAGAAGTGAGCAAAGCTTCTGAATCCATCTAGAGAAAATGGCGAATTTACGTGAACAACGCGTTTCTGACAACAGTCTCCATTGTGAAATCGAGGCCTGACATCGTTATCCTTGACTTCGAGAAACGAACTATAATCGTGATCGAATTCTCGGAAAGAAAGAAAACGAGAAGTATAAAGATCCCATAAGGGAGTTGCCACAACAATTATACCCAAAATATTGCGTTGAAATAATTTTTCGTGTAATCGGTGCCACTGGAGGTGCGAAGACATAGCTGATTCGTAACCTCAAAGCCTATCAATTCGGATACCAGGGACCAAACGTCTCAAATACGTGAGGCGTGGCCCTAGGCATGATTTACCGCAGTTCTACCAGGAGCCAGAGTTGGTGAAGTTATGATTCCAAAATATATACAATAAAATATAAAGGAATCTGATGTTTCATTCTCCAAAAAATGAAGGTTAGTGACGAATCTCAGACGAATTTTTAAAGCAAAAATATTAATTTTTAGATATGAAAAAACGAATTTTCAACTAAACAGTTGAATTTTCATTTTATTACATAAATTTGTAACCATATAGTTAATTCTTCAACCAAAAAGACGATTTTGCAACTAAAAAATGCTAATGCTCTGAAAATTACATAAATTTTCAAAGAAAAAGTTGAATTTTGAACCAAATTGTTAAATTGTCAGTTGAGAAAACTAATTTTCAACCAAATAAAAACCAATTTTCAACAAATGAGTGAAATTTTTAATCTAAACATTAATTTTTAACGAAAAATTAAAAGTTAATATTTAATCTAAAAAGTACTTTTCTTTTAAAAAAAAGAACATTTTTTCATTTCCAATTGAAAAAATTTATTTATTTAACATAGAATTATATCAAAACGAAACTTCTATTTTAAGTAAACAGGGACATTGCCACGTGCTCGTGACGTCCTAGTTTACTCGTATGGCCAGTCAACGAAGGACTTCCCCCTCGAAGTAATTCTAAATGAGAAAATTTATTTATTTATCACTTTCAAGGGGGATGTTGAACAACCACAACATTTTCAGTAACTTTCTGCCCTGTGGATTTTTTATAATAATGCTTAATAGTTGTAAAAATCATATTTTGGAAGTGTTTCTTGTGTTTCACGAAAACAGTAAGTTTGCGAAAAAAAGTTTAAGATAAGAATTTCGGCATATCATTCTGTACAAATAAGGTCCTTTCCACTTTTTAGTATTTTTAATCCTTTATTTAAGAAAAAGAACAATAACTTTGGAAAAAACTATTCTTGCCTCATCGAATTTTTATTTTTGAAGCCAGTGAACCTAAATTATGTTCATAAGCATTTCTCCAGGTTACCTACCACCTTGAATAAAAAAAAGTTTCGATAAATTAATTATTCCCTGAGTTAATAATTTTTTTCATCCATCTTCAGGCCTAAATTTGGTACTTCTCGCTAATAATCACGGGCCCCTTCTGCCTGGCCCCCTTTTTGGCACATCAAAAGGAATAATACGAAGTAGTAAATCTTGCACTTTCCCTCCATGCCTTGCGAAGGGCCAGCTGTCTACGATTTTCACGGCTGAGGCCGAAAAATTCATATTGACCTTTTCTCACTTTATTCGAGTACAGTCTAGCACGGTAGTTTATCTCTCATATTCTGTAAGTTTAGAGTATTCTTCATGTAGGAAATAATAATTATATTTACATAAAAAGTCTTTACAGATATTCAATTTTTTAAGTGTTGCACAAAGGGATGAAAGTTCACTGTATAAAAGATGCGAATATTTTAACATTAAAATATACAGATTTTATATCAAAGTAGGTGACAAAAGCATTATATACCGATAATTTTATTTATGAAACATTAAATCTATTGGAAAATCACAACTTTACGAAAACGAAATAAATTTTCACCTACATCTTCGCTCTAATATCGATTACCTGCATTAATTTTTTTTCTGAAAATTACTGAAATTGAATATGAAATTGAATGGATGATTCTGCTGATCCGTGCAAATATCTGGATTTAAAATAAATAGCCTAATCCCTAAAAATACACCCAATAGTCATAAATGCTTTAAAAATGCATTTCGTAACTTTTCAATACTGTAACTATTTTTACGTTCACAATTTTTTACTGAAAATGACTAAAATACAATATTAAATTGACTAGACCTTTTAAGCTCTCTG